>VXAC01004207.1:902714-980323 GCA_013399225.1 Rhipidura dahli
ATTATTATTATTATTATTATTATTATTATTATTATTATTATTATTATTATTATTACTATTATTACTATTATTTATTATTATTTTCTCAGCCTGGGGAAGAGAAGGCTCTGTGGGCACCACATTGTAACCTTTCAGGACTTTTAGAGGGCTTATAGAAAAGGACAAGGACTTTTTACCAGGGCAGATGGGGACAGGACAAGAGGGAATAATTTTAAGCCAAAAGAGGACAGATTTCGATTAGGTATCAGGAAGAAATTCTTGGCTGTGAGGGTGGTGAGGCACAGGGTTCCCAGAGAAGCTGTGGCTGCCCCTGGATCCCTGGCAGTGTCCAAGGCCAGGTTGGATGGGGTTTGGAGCAACCTGGGATAGGGGAAGGTGTCCCTGCCCATGGCAAGGGGTGGGACTGAATGGTCTTTAAGGTTCCTCCCAACCCAAACCACTCTTCAGTTCTCTTTTGAATTAAGCAATCTGGCATTTCAAAACTATCAACAGGAGAGAAGTTTACTAACATCCCTGTAAGTGCTCCTTTTCAGGTAAAGGTGTAAAAAATAGCATTTGTAAAATAAAAATAATGATTATTTAATTTTGCATTAGTAGTATCTACTAATCACATAGTGCTATCACCTTTGGTTAAATTTGGGCAAGAAAAGTGATTGTGGACATGACCCACAGGCACTGTGCTGGTGTAAGGAATCTGCTTAAGAAACAAAAGCAGAAAAGTATTTAAAAGAAATAAGTGGGAAAAAAAATCCTCTATTTTCACTTAGAAAAGGAATTTTAAAGAGGAAATGGGAAAGAGAAGCATTTGTTCTTAGCAGATAGGCAGCATTTTTAGAGAATACCCAGACTACAAGGGCATTAAAATAAAAATGGAGCAACTCAATGAAAAGAACAAAAGATTCCAAGAGCATAGGAATACATGTTTTACATAATGAAGAATTCAAAAGAAAAGAAGGAAAATAATGAATTTTAAACACTGTTTTCAGTAGTACCTATCTCTAAGTCTCTAATTAAAACCAGAAGCCTTTGTGCAGAGCACAGCAATTACAGTTATCAAATACAGTGTGCAAGTTTATTTCTTTGGATTTTTCTTGTTTCCTCTTTTTTTCTTTTGTTCTTTCCTTATTACTTGGTCCTTTCTTTTTCTCTCTTCCTTGCTTTCTTCTCCCTCACACGTGCACTCTATCCCTTTTTCATAATTTTTCAGTGTTTTTTCTTATTTTCATTAATTCTAATTAATTCTAAAAAATTATTTCTAAAAAAACTAAAGATGACATACTGAAAACATGGGAAAGGCACTCTTGCTGACTTCTGTAATATGACCACTTTTTAAAAGTGTGTCTGAGTTATGACTGTAAATAGTTATATTTAGGTCCCAAGCAGGCAACATGACCCCATTGGAACAAAGTGTCTTGTTATCTGTTGAACTGTATTTTGTAAACAGAAGAATGTCTCCCAGGGGGATTAGATACCAAAGTCCTTTGGGCATCAGAGTTCTGGCAACAAGTAGAATAGGAAATTAGGCAGGTGAAAATCAGTTTTTTTTCTAGCTGGATTCCATTTGCTGAGACTGCAGACTGCAAAACAGAGTTTACATTGGCATCACCCTCAACACCAATGGCATTAGACAGGAAATGTCTGGTAATATAAACTAGCCCATACTCATCCCCTTACCAGCAATGATCACACCAATCATTTCAACATCAAACACAGAGCATATAACCCTACAGCTAAAGTCTGGGTAGCTTTAAATCATTTTTCTTTAGAGTGTTTTAGCTTGTTGCTCTCTCCCTCTGTCATCATATACCTGTCTCTTTTTTTTTTTTTTTTTTAAGGCTTACATAATTTAGCATCACAAACAGTTGGGAATGAAATTGCCTACATTAGAAAATAAAATGATAAAGAAAGAAAGGCAAGTAAAGCAGAAATGATTGGTCTATTTTATCCTCAGATCTTATTAAAACCATAAAAAGAAAAAGAACTGTAGAATCTCTATCACTGCCCAGTTTGGTTAAGCAAAACACAAGAAAACTGTGGATAGAAGCAGAAAAGCTGCTGTTGAATAATTTACAGTGTAAAGAAACACATGCACATCTCGCCTTTCTCACTTTTCCATCCGATACCAAGCTCTGTGAAATAACACATCTTGCCAGACATATCTGAATGCCATCCCACCCACAAGATTCTCTATAGAAGACGACCTGGAATGCTGCAACATTCATACATAAAATATTTTTGTTTCCTGCCATTATCAGGGCAGAGGAAATTTTTGATATACACAGACTTGTTCCTCACAACACTGACCTCGTTGAGATAATAAATATCAGTGAAGCAGTATGAAGCTTCCAAAAATTATTAATGCCCATTGACAAAATTTCCATCTCAAGTGAAACCTTAAAGATATTTTAAGAGGCTGATACACAGAGCCTTTAAAAGGCACTGCTGAAGACTGATTGTCCTCTATTGTGTCTGCAGCTCCTAAGGCTTCCAAGCTGTTCATTTTTGAGGAGATATACATTAGAGAGAAATTTAATGTGTTTAGACTGAGCAGTAAGATTGTTAGATTACAAATAATAAACCAAACTTGAGTGCCTGAATATAAACCAAATTATCGAGATTTTCAGGTTCACCTACAAGAGCCTTTCTTTTATTTCTTGTTCTAGAACTTCTAATTATTCAAGGTTTAACTGGAAAGAAAATAAATCCATTCTTTCAAAACAAACTTATTGTAGAATTAGCATAAAACAGAGCTTAAACATTTGTTTTCCAGCAAGATATTTGAAATGATGCATTTTAACTAGAAAAACATAGTTCTGTATTTTCTCCACTAAGGAACAACTTAAGAAAAAAGTAAAAATATAGTGCTTTAGAATTTCTTTGGGAGGCCTCCTCTTTTCCACTTCTTTTATGATTTCTAAAGTCCCCAAAAGAGAACCACTTATGTCAGAAAAGAGGGAAAAAATAGAAGTAATTTTCTTTAACTTCTGTGAACTACACTGTAAGTCGGAGTTGCCTCTTTTTCACCCAGGAATCATTTTCACTCAGTTTTCAATACTGACAATTTTACCTGCTTAGGAAAGACATGATTGGTTTTGACAGGTCCTAGTGAAGGATGCACCCAATTGTGTGCAGCTCTCAGGCTCTCTGCTCCAACTCCTGTCCCAGAACATTAAATCTCTGTTTTCCAGCAGGTCAGGTGCCGTCGCCTTCTCCCGAGGAGATCAATTTCCTCGGGGCCAGTAAATGGACGCGTGAAGACGCTGCCGTTTCAAAAATCATTGTTGGGCACTGGTAGTTCACACTAACAAGAGGGAGGAAGCCAGTGAGTGATTCCTTCAGTTAACCTTCACACACACACACAGAGAAAGGACTGAGCAAGAGAAAATGCCATGGAGAGCAGAGCTGCAAAGGCCTATCAGAAAGACAAACGTTCCTGATGGAGAACAATCTTTCACCATCAGGTCCTTGGTTCAAACCCATTCAAAAACGGTGAGATTAAGCAAGGTTAAAGGATCGAAGTTACTGAGAGCCCAAGGCTCTAAGAGTTTCCTTGTCCTCTCTGTGTACTTAAAAGGAAAAGATGAATACACCACAATACCTGATAAAAATTTCAGTGAAAACGTGAATGCCTTTTGAAAACTGCAGAAAAACAGAGCCAATACATTTCCTGTGTGCTCCTACCTGTAATGGTAAATATGGCCACATCGTCACAGAAATTAAAGGAATTAAAAGTTGAATGGGAAGATGAACACTGCTCGTAATTACAAGAAAATGTAGAAACTGTTGATAATGATAAATAAAAAAGGATTTGTAATATTGATGCGTGTTTCTGAAGCTACTCTGAGAAGTGAATAGATAGCTAAATGTAATCAAATCAAATAAAAATTGGTGATATGAACACAATATATGCTGAAAGGTCACCCGCCAGAACATCAATTGTACCTCTCACTTAGGCACACACTCACCAAAACTTTTAAACCCCATTGGCTCTTAAGCTGAAGTAGAGATGATTAACAGAGATTTTCTATCAAAAATGCTAGCCTCAGAAATAATAGCACCTTCCAGACATGCCTCTGAGAATACAGATGAAAAACCCCTGCACAAGTACCCTCTTAAAATGTTTTGCTTGCAGGAAATGCTAGAAAATTTAAATATCAGCTCTTTCTCTTCTGTTCAGTCAAAGTTTACATTATCTGAAACTTTCAAAATACCTTTAGTTGTGGAGCAGGTAGTAATATTGTCTTTTCAAGAGGCTGGAATTACTGCATTTTCTGTATTGCTGTGATTGACTTTTAGTGAAATTGTTACTGGAGCACCTTTATTATCTCAGAGAAATTTTCAGTGGGTCCTTGACTCACATAGCCTGGATGATGTGTGTGAACTGCTTCAGCGTGGGCAGTGCAGAACACATCTTAAGAAGGAAGTAATGTCCATGGTTGTAGGTAAATATCTGCATCTAAAAGACTGGGAAGCAAGGATTGTACTGACCTCTGTCTTGGTGCTTTTGGAAATTCTGCCTTTTATGGCATTTGTTTGGGAGATGAATGAGGAAAAGTAACATGTCAGATGTTACTGTAAATTGATTAATGCACTTCTGAAAGACATGCAGTTGATAGAAAATTAATCTGCTATGGGTACCTGTGCATAACAATATTTCTTCAAGTCTTTTCTCTTCCTAAAGTGAAATAATACACACTCCCCATGTGCAACAATCAATTTCACAATTCACCACGTTGAAAAATATTTAATTTAGAACTTTTTTTTTTCCCCCACTAGCATGAGCTTTTAATGTTGAATCCTGGGTTTTGATGCATGGTTTATTGGATAGATGACAAAACCCAGCATGGCAATTAGCACAGATAAGTGGAGGGAGCAGAATCAAGCTTTCCTGGCAGCACAGCGAGTGCTATGCCCCGATGGATCCATTTTCTCATTTGCTTGCAGAAACAACTGCACCATTTCCTCATGCTGAGTCTCAGTTAGAATTCAGGAGCAAATGGGGAGAAGTCATTGACAAGTTTTTTCCCAGCATAGAAAGTTAACTTAATTTGCTAGAAGATTGTGGTTTTGTGCAACAACACCGTGATATCTGACACGAGCCACTTTCTTCTGAGACCTGAATTGTTTTCACCAATTCTTACACCACCATTTGCTTCACTCTCCTTAATGGTTCAGTTACCAAATGAGGTAGAGGAAAATACTCTCATATCCCTTTAAAATTCCGGGAATAATTAACCTCTAAAATAAACTTTTGTTCTACTTTTGGTGGAATCATTAAGCAATAATGGGAACAACAGACTTTTTAATTAAACTTCACTGGAGAGGCAATTCTGGTATTTGCTGAGCTTGTCAGATGCTTTGATAGCTTTTCCCAGTTTTGCTGGCATTTTACTACTTTTTCTCCCTGACCCTCCCTGAACTCTAGCTTTATTTTGGGAATCTTGATGTTGACAAAGATGTTCCCAGCAAACTGAGTTTTCATCTTGCTTGCAGACATTTTCTGGCTGCCAGTGTCACCTTGTGCACTCCAAGTGTGTGTTGCAGGCTGCCTTTGTGAGCTCACAGCGGCGGGTCAGGTTGCACAGGAGGAAACATCCATCCTTTACACTTGGACATCGGCTCTCTGCTCATATTTTCTCATGAAACACCTGAAGTCCAGGCTTCTCCAGGACCAAGCCAGATTTCTGAAGGTGTTTCCACTCTGTTTCAAAAGGGATTGTCCCCTGACATTTGAACCACCATTACTGACCAGCCCAATCTCTGTTCAGGACTCGTAGCTACAAAACTCGAGGAAATCAACCTGTGAAGGATCTGCTGGGGAAAGGATAAGGAGAAGAAACACCAATATGAGGAGCTCTATATTTTATCTCCTTTTGAATAGCCTGTACAAGAGCAAAGAAGAAGCACAGCTTAAGAAGTGGGTGAAAGAGGCAGAGCAGTAAATTAAGATGTCAGAAGCAGCGGAGCATGAGGAATCTGTGCTAGACAAGCCTCATGCTTGAAACGTGTGAAAGAAAGTTGCCAGACGAAGGACACACACAGAAAAGTGGTCAGAGACGGGCCTATATTTAGCTGTTAGTGAGGGTGGTTATACATTAATGGGTTTTCAAATCTCAGGGTAAAATGGGTATCAGGAGCTGAAACAGAAGCAGCTCGTCCAGACTCCCCAGAGGAAATCGAAGAGAGCTCACCTTCCACAGTGCCTTTGGGTGCAACAAAAGGAAATCTGCTGCCAAACCCCGTCCTGTCCTGGCCATCTGCAAACACACAGCGATGAAGGCACTACTAAAACTCTCTGTAAGAGGCACAGTTCTCCCAAAAATGCTGCTGATGCTTTTTTGAAATCTTGGGTAGGCAAACCCAGAGGTGAAGTCAGAAAGAAAGGAGAGAGCTCGGACACACTGCAACAATTAGACCTTCTCCCCCAGTCTGGTAACAGGGGGTAAGAAAAGCCTGATAAGCTCCTCCTGGGTTAGACAAGTATATTGAGATACTGTAAAAAAGGACCTCAGGAAAATACTAAAAATCGTACTAGGAGATTATTGTGAAAAGGGAGTTATAAGTAATCAATAATTATCTGGATGTGAAGAAAGCCTTGGCTCTGAAAAATCATCCAAAGGAAAAAACCATTTACTGTATTATAAAATCTAGTCCTTTAAGATCAATGTCTATTTTAGATCTCATAACTTCTGTGTGCAGTTATATAAAAATTTCAGTTACAATTTGTCCATTGCAGCTATGGTAAAAATTAAAAATAAACTTGTTTTATCCTCTTCTACCACCTGTTTAAAGAATGGTATTAACTTCTGATATAATTAATTCAAAACATATAAATAATATGTTTCGGGGTTTTGTTTTGGTTTGGTTTTTTTTAATTTCACTCTAAGAAAAAATAATTTGTTACTTGAAAATTACAGATTTCAAGCCCCAGGAGCTTAATTTCTGACCAGGTGATTTTAATGGCAGTGACATTGGATTACTGCCAGGCATTGCATGAAAAATATTCCCTTAAGTGTCTTCATTATAATTATGAAAATAGTGCAGTTCAGCTAAATCTAAAAAACTTATCCCTAAGTAATCTTGCCATGAGTTTTCATTATGGTGCATTAGTTTAAAGCACACATTGAACCCAGGCCAAATCAATACTTGATTTAAAGAGGAAGAGTGGTAAGTTTTGTAAAAGTCTGGAGGTGTCAGCGTCTGTACATCTCTTTTTCTTCCAATAAACTTTGCAATAACAGACTTTCTATCTGAGAAAACATTTGGTTGGCAGGTTCTAAAGGCAAAAATCCCAAACCTGACACAGAATGCCTTACATAAAGTGTGGAAATCCAGCTGAGACCCACCACTGTAGGAGGAACACTTGGATAACAGAATAAATAGGGGACCATTTTCTGACTGACCAGCGCATTTCTCAACTCATATAATTTGAGAAGTGCCGAGTTTTCCTTTCCAAATCTTCCATCATCCAGAGCACACTGAGCAGAGTCTGATCTAATCCTTCCAGGAGTTAATTTCCTTTGTGTTCAGCAAAATGTTCAAGACTCCCTATTTAATCTTTTGTCTGTTATGTGAGCTTTTAGAATGGGTTCCGAGGGTATAGCAGAACTTTTCACATTATGTGTTTTTACTGCTTGTTCTGATCTATGTGAAATCTCAGTCAAATATTTTACTCTATTTAAAAATCCTATTTTTATGCCTAATATTAACAAATATTAACATTGTGTTAGTACATAGCTAAAATAGTAGCATTAAATAAAGGCTAAATACCTGGATGTTTTCTAGTCTGAACTACACCTTCAGCTGTTGCTGTTTAATAGTCATCAGTTCCTGGGAACTGGAGGAGAGTTCCATTTTTCTTCCTAATTTCCTCCTTACACATTTTCAGCTTTCAGACTCTGTGGCCTTTTGGGGGAATATTCTCCTTTCTGGACATGTGTGTTACAGTGCTGTGGCCATGGAAATTGAAGTCCCAAACAAGAAGGAAAAGCAGAACAGGAGTTTTTGCCTCCTCCAAGACCCAGCACTAAGTCCCAAATCATCTTCTGTACTTCCCTTCTCTTCCAGATAATTGCTTGCTTCCAACTATTTATTTTTCTCTTGAAATGGTTTAGTTTTCATCTTAGCTTTCAACTATTTTTAAAGGTATAAAGATTGATTACATTCTCTCCCTTTCTTTTTAGCTGCCATTTGTCACTGTTGTGAAAAACATCAGCATGAAGGCTACTTCTATTAAATGGGAAACACTATAATTCCCATGCAATTTGTCCTTGTATAAGGAATTAAAAATAAAAAAATAAAAAAAAGAAGAAATAGCCTTTCCTCCATGGCTAGATTTGATTTCCTCACATAAATCCAAACCTTCACCCATCCCACCCACACATCATTTCATACGTGCTGCCGAGGTAGCAAAATGCCACAGACTGCAGGCAAATATTCGAGAAACAATTGCATTTATCTTGTGAATGGCACCCTCTGATTAGCTTCCTTGTAATCAATCACACCCATATCTGATTCACAGAAGCTCAATTCTGCCTCTGTAAGAGCAATTAGATGGAGACCTTAAAAGAACAGATTAAAAGGTTTGAATACTTGGAGAGAGTAATTGAAAAATATTAAAAGGGAATTACTTTTTAATTTTATGTATTCATCTATTTGTAAGTTAATGAAATTAATGAGGCAAGAAATGAAATGGAGATTCCACAACTTTGCATTTCTATAGTTAGTTTGTTTGCCACAAGCAAGCACAGGAAACCATATTTACTACCGTTTTACAGCTAAAAATAATAAATAGTCTAATTGCAAGAGTAATTCTATTACATATTTTGCCTCTTTTCTCTCATACAATCTACAAATATCCTAAATATCTCCATGAAGGAGTCTCTGCTGGCCAGCATGAAGCTGAAGCTCTACTGTAAATGTGTATAAAGTGACCCTGGAAAAATCAAGCATTTCTATTAAGATTGGTTTTTTCCCTTCTGCAAACAATATCTGCTCATCTTTCTGTGTCAACCTGACTTCGAAATGAATCATTTGAGGAGCTGAAAGCTGTGGCCTAAGAACTGTGAAAAAAGCTGTTTTCAGAAGATCTGTGTGTACTTGAAGTGTTTTCTTCCTGCTACAGATGGGGAGAGATTTGCTCGTTTCTTTCGTCTTGGCTTGGAAAAATCAACACAATCAAAATAAATATAAGAAATGGGCTGAAACTCAACCTGCAGCTCCTTTGCAATCAGTGAACATCCATAAAGATTGATCAAGCACCCAAGCTAAGGGTGAATTCCAATGATTGATTAGCCCAGGTACTTTAACGAGGTAGCTGGGCAGCAGCATCTCCTCCTGCTGACATCTTCTATAGCTGGTTCTTGGTGGGCTGCCATCCGTAATCCTTTTCCTTACAAAAAATAATGACTCAACTCTGGGATGCACTAATATACACAAGGAATTAACTTTTGGGATCTTAGGCTGGGTTGTGCTGTCTATAGGTGGTTTTGCTGTAGGCAGGATCACACCTCTGGGTTAGGATGGACCATGTGAGGAGATAGGAGGCTCCTAACATACAGTGGATGACATTTTTTTGTTGTTCAGGCCCAAAAATCCATCATCACTGGGTGCAGATGCAGGGCAAGGGAAGAAAAACTTACAGTGCTGAAATGAAGGCAGGAACAGGAACCACCGCTCCTGAAAATTCTCAGAAGTGTTAGGGATGTCATTAAATAAAGCCTTACTCAAGGAGGTACTGATATTTGATAAAGTTCTGAACCTCAAGATCTGACATTATTTTGCTCATGAAATTGCTGGGAGGCACTTGGTTGAATCCCAAGCTCCTTTTGAGAACATCCTCAGAAGGATCAAAAAGGGGAACAAGCAAAGCATCAAGATCTGAATGATTGCATCTAAAGTAAAAGGGAGTCAGTGCAAATATTCAAAGAAAGTGACATCAGTAGCCTTTAGGTCTTGTGAGGAACAAAATGATAACTTTTGAGAGAAGTAGAAAAAAAGCGCATCATCAGGACGGATGTCCTGAGTTAATATAACACCAACAGAACATATTTTACTTTTGCTGGAGCCATGAAACACTTAATTAAAGAGATCATGTTGGCAAGAAGCCTTTTTATTAGTTATATCTAATTACAAACAATTGCTGGAGTATTAAACAGGTAATATAGCAAAAGTGTCATTTATTGTTATGAGATTCTGTGTAGTTTAATCTCTGTTTAATAATACCAACACCAGTGATAATACCATTAATGGACAAAACATTAGCAGGAAGCTTATGAGGTCATTGTACCTCTTGTCCTGCCCAGAAGGAATCCTCCTGGCAATTTTGGGTCTCTGATTGGACTTAGAGGACTCAAAAAATTGACAGTCTCTAAATTGCAGCACTGGGGTCTCACCCCATCAAACAAGAATGCTTTCAAGCTTCCCAATATCTCTTGCTCTTTATCCCTCATCCTTGGAGACCGGGATGCAGCCTGACACCAAGCGTGGGAGCCCTCTTTACATTGGTTTCTTTTTTATAGAGGTTTGTTTAAATCAGATTTTTTTTAGGTAAAGTAACCCCTCTAAAACAAATGGCTGAACACACAGCACTTCAAAAGCAGCAGACATCTGGCTTTAGATGCTCATTAGTTGTTCCTTGGCTGGGATAACAATGGCATCGATCTGGATTTGATAGGGAAATCCTGGAGATATTTATTTTCCTAACTTTCCCCATTACCTTTACACACAGACCTTGTCCCTCCAGTCCTTCCTGCACCCCATTTCTCTCCTGCCAAGCAGGAGTCCACAATCCCCCCTGACCTGTGAGTTTCCTTCTCCTTTCACTGCTCTCATGTCCCACTGCAGCGCTGACCAGCATGGTGGCTGTGCTTCAGGTCTGGTGGTGGTCCACGTGCCTGAATGGCCATCAAGCTTTAGCAACTTACCACCATCTCTAGACAAAACTATGCTGATAGCAAACTGCACAGACCTCAGATCCATCAAAGCATCAAATTAAGGAACAATTTTAGACTTCCACCGAAAATTTGTGAGTTCTGCATAAACAGTTTCCTGGAGCCATCCCTGTTAACTCAACTGTGAATATCTGTGGGGAAGTGTAATTGCTTATGTAAGTAAAATAAACAAATAAAGCAGCAGATGACATCATATCTTTAGCAACACAAAAATAAATATTCAAAGCAGAAATAGGATTCAATACTTATTTGTGTGAAGGCAGAAATTGGCCCAAGACACTAAAAAACATTTAAGCACATTGACAGTGCCCAGCAGTGCCACAGTTCATTTCCCTATTTACAGCAGCCCACTCACCACACTGAAAATCTCAGGCCTTGCTATGCAAGTAACTTGACTTTGAGTAGGTTTGGACCAAACTGACTCAGCTGCAAGTTACAAAAAAATTCTACTGAAAGAAATCTCTTATTGTATGTTTGATTTTAGATCTGAAGGACATAGCCTTTACAGTTTAAATTTAACCAGATTTTTACTTTCTTTATGTTATTTTTACAGAGAGATATATTGATTTCAGTGCCTGTAAACCAACATGAGATCAGGATGTTCTCACCTACCCAAATTGTTATACATAAAGTCATGCTGTGTTTTGATGTTTTCTCATTGCAATTGGCTTCACTGATATTAAATATATTGGCATCTACGTGATTTTAGGTGCATCAGTGCATCCTTAGGTATTTATTATTTTTGTATTTCTCATTATTGTGTTTTTCTTGGCAGCAGCTTTCTCCCCTCTGTTCACGTCACTGTCTGATACAATTAATCAGCAGGAAGTGCTCATCTCTACAGTCACTGACTCATAAATATTATAAACACTCCTTCATTGCACCCTGAGAAAATAAAAATAACAATATCAAAGTGTATTTCTGAGTCATGTAGTTACTTCTATGGAACCACAAATACATCTTTTTTTTTTTCATTTTTAAAAAATGGATCTTTTTGGCAGAGTTTGATTTCCAGAGAAAGAATTCACTATATCTCTGTAATTCTTCTGGTTCTTCATTTGCTTCATGGATGATTATATTCAGATTATGGATATTGTAATGACTGAAGCTTTATTTCAATGACAGTTTGAGAATGATCTGAATTTTCTCAACAGAAAATAAATTCACAGTAAATAACAAACTACCTTTGTCTTACAAAGCAAACTAAATAATGGATTCAAACTTCATTGAGAAGAAGTATGGGACGTTTTCAAAATGTTAATTTAGAAAATTGAATGCTCACATTTTTTTCCTACATTTCAGGCTGATCTGCAATTGGAATCACTTCTCAACCAAAGCAGGAAAGAGAAAGAATAATTTTTTCAGAAATACTTACAGTAAACTTAAACAAAAATATTTCTTTTTCACTTTGAAAATAATAATAGTGAGATAAACCAATGTCAGTTCCTACTTTTGCGTTTTCCAATATATTGGCAACATTTGCAGTGTGATCTTAGCCCCACTGATGTCCAGAGTACAAAGTAAAAATCCCTCTGGTGATAAATACAACACACTGTGAAAAATGTGGTACTCTGGAAATGAAGACCTTGGAAACAGAGCACACTTTTTCTTTTGTCCTGCGTTAGCATTTTTACCTCTGCCCTCAGAAACCTTCAGCTTATTTTTCACAGAAATTATGAACACATTTCTTTTAACCATCCACCAAAGCAGGAGACAACTCCTGTCTTCTTATTTGCAAAGCAGAGCTTTAGAGCCATCATTTTCCACCCCAAAAAAACCATGATACAGGCAGCAGCAGCCAATAACTGTTGTGATCTTCACATTTTGCTCCAAAATACTGCAATCTTTGAAATAAATGCTGGGTCTGAAAAAGTCCTAAATTCACAATCCCCTCAATAAGGCTAAGATTTCTTTAGTGGCCCCTGCCAATAAGACATGACATTTATTTTGGCCGGGATTCATATGTGCTGATGAGGGAATGAGCAAAGTCCTAACCCACTTTGCACAGGCCATGAAATATTCCCATCAAGGGGCTGCACTGCTAAACTAAGGCTGATTTTAAGAGGTGCAGAATGCTGTAGAAGCATGATTCCTTGGAGTAATTATATCCTTCAAAAGGCAAACCGTATAACAGGATTTAATCTAGAATAAGAAATAAAAGACCTACATTCTTGGGTCACATATGAGATAAAGCTCAGACTCTGCATTTTTAATTTTTCTCCCAAGAAATGATTTGAAGAATATCCACTTTATTCAACTGCCAGACCTAAAGCTTTCCAAGCTAATACACTGTTTCCTTTGATCCTACTTTGGCGCAGGCACAATGTGCCTCATTGTAATCTGAATCCTCTCTTTTGTTTTCTGTTTAACATCAGACACTTTAAAAGAAGAATAAAATCCCCTGTTCCATACAGGTCTCAAAAACCTCTTCGCTGCATCTTTTGGCTTTACCTCTGAAACTGGCAGATTTCACAAGTATAAGACTCTGGCCACAATTTTCCTGCAATTTCTGGAATTTTCCCTGTCCCACAGCTCTTGTACTCACAAACCATAAAGTACCTTTTGCACCCATAAAATACCCTCTGTCTTAACCTTGTGGAAAACACAAAATGTATGCAAGCATTAAATACTTCCAGTTCTCCACAAGTGTTAAATACTTCCAGTTCTCCATCACATCAAGATGGTCAAGTTGAGGTTGCTGCTGTGAACTCAGGCCCTCAGATTATTCACCCTCATTACCAAGAAGTCAACTTTTCAATCTGAGCTCACTATCATTGACTACAGCTCAGACTTGTGGCTGGGTTACTCTAGGTCAGTGAATCATTTACTGCTATTCTGAGACAAGCTGGGCTTTGCAAAATCACCCTCGCTGCTCTATTTTCAAAAATTTTCAGAGATTTCCTCCATGCAGTCATTAAATATTGCCCAGGCTCTTGACCCACCTGTGACAGTGCCCAGTAAGGGCTGTTTTTGGAAAACAAATCCCACAACAAAGAAGTCTGTCCCTGCAAGGGACCACGTCAGATGGTGCAAGAAGTGTTCTGGGATTATGAATCCTTGGAGCCATCTCTCTGTTGCTACAGCAGAATCATCTCATCACAGAAAAGTCTGGATTGCAAAACACCTTAAAGATCATCTGGTTGCACCCCATTTGCCATGGGCAGGGACACCTTCCACTAGACCAGGCTGCTCAAAGTGCCATCACATCTCTCAGTGCATCTTGTCGGGAAATCTGTGTGTTGCTCCTCACCAAGGAGCAATGCTCCTTTTAATTACTCTTTTAGATACGGTGGGCTCCAGTTTTCCTGACTACTTTGGGAAAAAACTCAACGGTTTGTAATTTGTTTTTGTTTACATTTCACTCCCACAGTTTCAAGGAGAGTGGACACATCTGTATTATGGACAAATCCTTGCATGGCTGAGAATTTAAAGATTTGCCTGTACAAACCAAATATTTTCTGAGTGCTAAAGCACTGCACATTCCTGCCTCACTTGTTCAAGGAATGTAAATGAGTGGGTCAGATGGGAATCTTTATTCTTTGGTTTTTAAATATCTACTAATGAAGCAATTGTCAGAAGGCTGAGTCATAATGTAAATGTGTTTCTGACCAAAGGTCTGACTGCTCCAGCACACTTCAGAGTATCCGGAGGAGTACATCTAATCTGCATCCACTCCAGTTATTCATCAGACTCCTGCAATTATCTTGAGAGTATTGGAAGGAAACAAGCAGACACAGGGAAATTCTTGGTATAAATTTTGTTCCAACTGACCTGAAGCTGCTGCTTCTATGACAAGAAGAAAGATTCTTTACAGAAGCCTAAAATAATTATGGCAAAATATGTTATGGCTCATCCTGGCAGTAGAAAGGTGGCTAATGAATATTTATTTTCAGCTTAAAGACTGTCTTAGGATCACAAAATCATGCAGTAGTTTGGCTGGAAGGAATCTTTAAAGGTCACCCCCTTGCAGTGAGCAGGGACATCTTCAATCACATCAGGTTGCTCAAAGCCCTGTCTTCTGAAAGGATACAAAATTCCCTCCCTTTTGATGCACAGAACAGGGAAAAGAGCCACCAAAGGAGAGGGGAAAAAATGAAGGAGGGAACAATGGCATTAATACAAAGAAGAACCAGCACATTTAGTTCAAATCCTTCCATGTGAAGCGAACTAACAGGAACGGAGCTGCAAATTATATTTGAAATTAATACAAAGTAAAATCATAATATATGGTGAGAAGATTTAAGTATACTGTCCCTTCCCCTTGAAAGTATGGATCATTCATAATTGTTACTTCAATTTAAAGGCTTCTGAACACTTTTCAAACACCTTCTCTAGATGGTGGATATAAGAAAGTCAGAAGTTTTGTAAGTGTACAGAAAAAGAAGGGACAACTAGCAAACAGAAGGAGCAGAAAGGAGAAAGAGATGTTAAACGGGTAAAAAGAGAGAGACTGAGGTATTTGGTAGCTTCTCCTGCAGATACTGCAATTGTTTTTAAAGAAGATAAAGACCTTCCCTAAAAGATTTTTTCAGAGCAAATATATATTTGCAGTTTGGTCACATCCTGAAATCAACCTGTGCTTTCCTATAGATCCAAACATCTTCACATCTTCCATACACAATTTCAAAAGATATGATGAAAATATGCAACCTTGGTATTTATTTTCTTCATGTTAATTGTTGCCAAAGACCATGATCTGTTTTGTCAGCCAGGGTACATTTATATGCAGCCTCTCAGCTGGAAAGGAGCTGAAGCAGAAAGAAGGATTTTTCTGGACTAGCCTGCTAGGACACGAGCTTTTGGCTGTGCAATGAGACTCTGACTCTCAAGTAGGTGTGTGCATGTGCTTGCACAATGTTTCAAATATGTTTTTAACTTTGGATTACCACCAACTAGTAAACTTTCTGTGTGCCTATGAACTATAATTCTTTTCCTCACTCTAAACTTCCTCACCTTCAGGGGAAAAAAATGGCTTTGAGATTATGTTAGGAAAATAAACACACTTGGCCCTAGGTCTAGGTCAAACATTGACTTGAAAAAACAGTAATTGTGTCTGTAAATTATTTCTGGCACAATATCTGTCACCTGTTTCAAAGGAGTTGAAGGCAAACATGCCCATTCCTCAGCTTAAACAAATCTGGCCTCCATGCTGCTGAGCTGGCAAGAGATGCTTATATTCCTTTTCTCCTTTTTTTAAAATCAAGTTTTAAAAGGTCCTTGTTGCCAGGTTTCTAAACAAGCCATTTCTAGCCAACTTCTGGTTTCTTCTTTGTTTTCTGAGGAGGAATTTGAAGGCTTCTCTCTGGGGGAGTCAGACAGTCATTGTCCTGTGCTTGTGTCTCCCCTTATGATGGAGAGTCAGTGTCTGGGATGGATTTAAAATGTGGGGAGTTGGCAGGGACCAGTAGTTGAAGTACTCAAGGCAAGTATTTGTGTAAACATTAAGAAATCGAAGTCCTACATAATGTTAACACTATTGTATAGGAGAATAATAATATTGAATAGATGTAGCCACACACCTGCTTTGGAGAGCTCGTTTCAAATAGATTGTTCAGGACTCACTGAATGCAGCAACTTCTTCTGTTGATACTTGTACTAGTTTGAAGCTTAAGTGCAACTTTATTATTAGTAGCTTCTCAGTTTGTTTCTCACTTTACCCATTTCTGAAGGATTTTGGACCAATCTTGTTAATCTTCGTACTAAATGAGGAAAACCAGATGGACAAGATGGATCACAGACAGCCTTGAAATTATGCTTGTTCTCCAAGGAAGGGATGAAATCCTGCAGTTGTATCATTTATGAGTGGCTGTTTACTTTTACTGCCTCATAACGAGACCTTGGGACTCATTAATGACTGGAAACCACAGAGCCTGCAGCAACCATTTATGCAAACTTTAGTGAGCAAAAAAAAAGAGTCATCCATATCTTTCATGGTATGCTATAGGAGAATAATAATATCAAATAACCCAGAATATGCTGCAATGTAAAAGTATCAGCTGCAGGTCTGCATACAAAAAAGAAGATACATAAAACTTCATAGTCGATGTCTTTTTAATATTCTAAATTAACACATAAGTGTAAAAAACTACTTTGCCTGTGTCCTGTGAGCCAAGGAGGGCAGAGGTCTAATGTTTCATCTTAGAAATTTATTTTAAGAAATAAGAAAGCCCGTCTTTGGGTGGTATGTCAATGCAAAAATAATTATTACATGCAAGCTCCTCAGCATAAAATGAAATTAGACGAGAAAAAGGGAAATGAAACAATACTATTTGAATGATTAAATCAAATTTGACTGGGGTCATGTTGCATTAAGGGAAGACATTATACAGGCAGAGTGTATTTTCCCTTCCTGTCAAGAGGACTGCAGTTCATTTGACTCCTACACCTCAGCAATACATGTGCCACAAAGGAATGTTGTCTTCCACTGCCATTTCAGTAGGAAATGAAAGCTGTTCCTCTTCTGTGCAATCCTTGTCCCTGTGACCCAGGTATTGTTAAGTTTGGGTTGTTTGGAAAGGTTATAATAATAGCAGCAACCACAGCAAATTCAATTATCAAGGGCAGTCATATCTCCCCCTCTCAGTGTTTTAGAAGGAAAAAGTCTGATTTTGTAAACAAGTTCTCCTCATCTGCTGATCCTTTATCCCTTCCCATAGCAAATCCAGACTGGATTCACCATCTCTGAAGAGGGATAACAGTCAAGGTATGCAGCAACACACTTCAGAGTCTTATTCATTAAGACACTTGAATATTTAATTAACTTCACTGGAAAGAGCCTGCAATTGCAGCCTCATGGAGCAGTTTTTGTAAGCAACATGCAGCTGGATATTATATCTTGTATTTTCTCAGGTGTCAAACTGATGACTTCATCACCATCTTCTCTATCTGAAGTAATAATTTTCCATCTTGCAACATATTAGATGAGCTGCTGAAACTCAGCCGCCAAAAATATTAATTTACTTTTCATTTTCTTTTTTTTTTTCTTCAGGAGTATATCATGTCTAAAAAAATCATGGTGACTTAGAGGCAGTAAATTTATAGAGTATTTTGCTCTATTTCCTCGTATGCATTTTTTTCATTCTGAGTGCAGATGGGGGCGAGCCTAGCAGTGGTTTCACATCTTGCATCAAAACTTCTTTTTTTTCCTCAGGGCCTCCTTCTAGGAGTTGTAAAGGCCACACCAAAATGTCTAGACAGTGTTTGTGTGGAGTCACGTGCCAGTAGATTATTTAAGGTTCCAAAGACTCCATGTTATTATTTGGTTAGATGGTTGGCATCAAACAATGAGGCCAATGAAAGGCCTGGGGTTCAGACCACGCATTCACAATCTGTGGAACTGATTGCTGTCAGATGTTACACAGGGAAGGAGTTTAGAAGGGTTTAAATGAATGATCAGCCATTGGTGTGGATGAACATCAAACAAGGACATGATGAAGGGCTGTGAGGCCTTTCCTTCAGGCCATGGCAAGGGCTGCAGTGCTTAGGAGGAAAGCACTGTTGTGACTGGGTCTTTCCATCATCACCAGGATTACTGGTTTTTCTTACTCTTATCAAACAACACCTAAAGAGCAAAGGATGCTGCAGTAGACGAACAGTAGGACAGTTGGGATGTTCCAAGGAACAAGCTCAGAAAATCAACACTCATCAGTTTAAACCTCTTAATCTGTTCTATCATTTATTCTGCTTATTCTGTTTGTAAACTCCATTAAAGTGCATTAACAAACTATGATACTGAAGGCAGACAAGAAATCTAATTATCTTTTGTCTCAGAGCACCATATGCTTCTTTTAACTTCAAATAATAGGCTGAAAAACATTAGTATTTTAAATGAATCTTTGATGAAGTTGAACAAGAGAGAGGAAAAAAAAGTTAACCAATCTCTTCCTGTTATATTGTTTTTTGCTAGATGGGTTTACCTTTTTCACATGCTTGTTTTGCAGCATACCAAAAGGCAAATGAAAACAGGTGACAGGGTTAGTCACTTTTATGTCAGACATCATTTTGCTCCCAGCTGTGGCCCTGAGGAAGGTTTTGTTCGTGGGTTTTTATTATTACTGTATTTTTGGCATGCTCATCTAGTTGCAAAAGCACCAGATGTCTCCATTGACTTTTTGAATAAACAAGCAAACTAGAAAATTATAATAATTTTAAATCCGTTCATATGTTGCACACATAAAGGAGGGTCCTGTTCTTTGGGATTTATTTTTTACTCCAAAATGATATACCACAAAAAATAAAATAGCAAACAACACCCCAGCCCAGCAAAACAAAACAACCCCCTGGAGCAATACCTCCTCGTGGCTGGTGGCAAACTGAACTGGAGTGAGCCCACTGAACTGGAGATCACTTTGTCAAAAGAAGAGAAGCCAAGGCAGTGCCTCTCCATCCTGCTGAGTGTCTGTGTGCACCGAGGAAAGCGAGGCTGGGTGGGTGCAGAACCACCCCGGGCCATGATCTTCACCCAGGAATTTTGGGTGTGTCAAAGGAGGTGTCCATTTCTCCAGGGGTATCTGTAAGGAGGAGAAACCTGTCGTCAAATGGCAAACCTTCTGGTGATTAGTATGGAAAAACAGTTAAAAATATTTCCATTGCTTGGCTCTGAATTCTTATTTTTCCTCTTCCTTGTTAACACGTTTTACATGACAATTTCTGAGGTAAATGGTTTATCAGTACAGCTCTCTGGTTTATCAGCAGCAGCTACTAGGATTTTTTTAAAATGCATTATTAATCTTTTATAGAATAATCCACAAATAAACTTAGATGATAAAAAAAGGCTGTTTACAATACTGAAGATAGAACAACAGAAAAAATATTTTTTAGGTGCTTGGCAAGACTCCTTTTTGCTTTGCCTCCAGCCAGAAAGAAAATGGGAATAGCTTGGTGTGTCTGTGCTGGTAATGAAGACATACCCATGGACTACAACTAACTCTGCTTCATGGAGCCATTCCGTGCTCTTCAGGTGATTAATAAACGACTTTATGGTCAAGATTTAGGGAAGAGAAGAGAAAGGTTTTCATACTTTTGCTTTGGTTTTCTTTTAAAGGATTACTCACATTCTTTCTGAAAGAAGCTGGCAATACTTTTACTTGGAAAGGAAATTAATTATAACAGCAACTTCTGGTTTCATTAAATATGTTAGTACTTTAATATTTCATATTTGGTTAAGATCTGAAAAGAGAAATAAAAGCTGTTAAATCTTTAGCACATCACTTCAATTTCCTCAGAAAGTCTGGGGAAGCAATTCCATCTATTCTATTCATTACATAAAGGAAAAGAGTGTTATTTCAAATGTATTCAGGGACCTTAACTATGCAATATCCTGGTGGAATTTGCATGTAATGAAGATTTTAGATGAAATTCTTCTTTTGGATAAAGTCACAGTAATGTCTTTGATTTCAGGGCTGGTTCAAATGCAATCAGGTCTTGACCACATTGAGCTCTGAAAGTTTTTTGGGCAATGCCTCCTTCCCTGCTCAAAGAACAGTCCCACTCTGAGTGGAGTCTCAGGAACCATCAGTCATCTGCAATATCCTCTAATTCCAAGTGAAAAATGAAAGGATATGGAATCTGGATAAATAAATGCAATATTGGTTAGCTAGAGAATTTTCCTCAAAGCAATAATACACAAATAAAAATATCTTTAGCTAGCTCTAAGGATGCTCTTTTCCAGCTTCACCTGGAAGGTGAGGCACAACTGGCTAATACAAGTTCCAGACTGGAAAGAAATATTTTCCTTTCTAAGCATTTCATTTAGATCCTGACAGTTCTTTGACAATCCTTTGGATTTCCATCTCTCCACTTCAAATATATTATTCCAGGTAATAACTACGGTGTTTACCATTTTTATCTCCTCCTCTCAGTGGTGCTATGAAAGTACTTTTTGCAGGTCTAAAATGTTTCTTGCAGAGCACCTGAGTGCACTCCAGCCCCTCTCAGTTGGAAGTGGGTGCTTAAGACACTTCTGACCTTTTTACCCTTTTATCAGTGGGACTTTTGTACACTCACTTTACAATTAGACCATCCATACCAGTCATAAATATGTTTCTTTATACAGTCTCTCTGCTGCCTCCACTTTGCAGTGATTCTTTTGCAGCTGGACTTGCTTTTTTGGGCTGCATGTCCTATTTTCCTGGAATGAATCATATTATTTCTGAAATGTAGAATACAGTCAAAGGGGGGCATATTGATTGCAACCTCACCTAAAACTGCTGAGAAAGAGACATAAAATTGATCTCACCCCTGGCTGAGGAGGACTGTCAGCCCTGTCCCAAGACTGCTAGACTAACCTCAGCCTACTAATAAAGAAACTACCTTCCTTTTAGGAGTTCTACTCCACATTTATCCAGGGATACTGTTATTAAGTGAGCCTTCATCAGCTGTTCAAAAGCAAGCATGAGATACCTCTCTTAATTTAATCCTTTCAGGTGAGATGCATGTGGATACTGACAGGTCTGTGAAGCCTCAAGTGAGAAACCTGTGCTGCAGTGGGGACAGCATGCAAAGGACCTTCTTCTTTAATATCTTACAATTCTTTTAAGTGGATGTGTCCTAAACTGTACAGTTAAAGACCCTAATCACTGAGGGCATCTCCTCACTTTGCAATTTTGGATCCCAGATACTTAAGAGAAAGGCTAGAATGCAAATAACTGAAATCAACTTTTTTAAAAGGTCTTGGGGTTTTTTTTCCTTTCAGCTGGACTTTGTTATCTCTGTGGGTCTCTCAGTAAAAATAATCTATTCTCTTCCTTTTAATGAGTTCAGTTTTAAGCAACATTTGCACCAGCAGGCCCTCATCCTATCTTTGGGTTACAGCCTGTCTTCACTGCTGAGTGATACTCTGATCAACAGGAAAGAACAGAGAAATGGACAGTTTCCCCTAAGCCATCATAAATATTTCCTGTCAGGACCCCCATGATAAGATGGAGCTTCTGATTTCATATTCTGCAGCAGCTGCAGCCCAGAATGGCAAAAAGGAACTGCACAGTGTTGCTGCTTAGGGAGCTCATAAAGTCCTAGCAAGATCTCTGTCCCCACATGCCCACACCAAAGAATGGATATGATAAATCTTGGATGTCATCCAAACCCTGCTTTCTGTCTCCAGCTTTCTGTTTTCAGCAGCTGAGCCTTTCAAATTTATACTAGAATAATGTGACCTCGGGAGATCTTTATTTAAACAAATAGAATTAGGTAGTATAGCTATGTGGTTAATGACACTTCCTGAAACACATTCAGCAGCAATTTGATGTTATTATTACAGCTAAGTAGTTTTCATAAGGTCTCAGTTAAATATTTCTCCACTAACTCATCAAGACAAAGAGTTGACCTCAGCTTTCTTTCAGAGTCCATCAATACAGCTCCTTGAGAAGCAGAGGGGCTGTTTAAAACAAAAATAAATCCAAGAACTTCCACCTCCTCCTGTTCCATATTAGCTAAGCCCACTGAGTCGGCAGGGCTGCCCATCCCCTGATGGCTCCTAAGAGCTGTTTTCATTCTATTTTTAAGGGTAAAATTCTCCATAAAGGTGGGCTGCCTGCTGGGCTCCTGATGGATTTAAGATCTTGGTATTCAGATTAGGGCAGAAGCAGTTAAAAGGAAGGAAAATATGTTCTAGTTTTGCTGTTGTGTTCAATGAACGCCTAATCACATCAGGCTATTTTTTTCAAATTAGTATTATTTGTGTTTAGCCTTCATTAGTGCAGTTTAAATTGAGCAGTTGGTTACAGTAAACCCTACAGAAACAGGGACCTGCTGAAGCTTCTCTGCAAAGGGGCCTGGGGGCTGTATATTTATAGAGATCCATGGAAAAAATTACAAATAAAAAACCACAGATGCTTTTGTGTGAATTCAATTCATATTAGTCATGTGAAGCTAAGGAAAAAGATTCTGTTAGTAAGGGAGCATCTCCGCACTTGTCAGCATGACAGAAATGTTCTGTAGATGGATATTTCCTTTAGAAAATGCTTGTAAAGCTCACCACCCCTGACATTGCCCCAGAGCCTGGGTTCAGTGCCTCTTCCTGTTCAGGGGCAGATATGGAATGGTTTGAGTGGAAAAGAACCTTAAAGACCAATTTTCCTCCCCCTGCCATAGTCAGGGACAACTTCCACTAGCCCAGATTGCCCCAAGCCCTGTCCAACCTGGTCTTGGGCACTTCCAGGGATCCAGGGGAAGCCACAGCTTCTCTGGGCACCCTGTGTCACGGCCTCCCCACCCTCACAGGGAAGAAGTAGAAGCACAGACAATTACTTCCATCAAAGTGCAGCTTCATGACACCAGCATGGAATTTTGAGGGTGGAATTCACATTATTTGCTGCTTGGCTTCTCTGGTTGTGGAAAGCTCTCCTGGACCCAGGGAAAGGTGTGGGCAGCCAGGCAGATCTGGTGCCCCAGAAGTACCCAGCACTTTCTCAGAAAGGTTACCTGAGAAAGAGTTCCCTGAGCTTTGTCTACTGCCTGGAAAAGTTCTCATGTCTGTGAAGTTGCCCTGTTATCCCAGATGTCCTTGTCCATGCCTTCTACTTGCCCTCTATAATTTTAAGCCTGAACTAATGTAAATCCACATCCTCCAGAACTTCAAGGCCCATTTCTTTCAATCTTCCCTTCATGAGCATTAACTCCTAAACAGTGTGGGATTCATATGGTTTCCTGACTGCACACAGCTCTCTTCCAATTCCAGACAAATTAACAGCGTGAGCTGCTCTTCCCTCTATTCAAGGTTGTAGTTTTGCACTACGCCCTTGATGTTTAGGGACTAAAAAGGTCATCAGACCCCTCTGGATGCAGTACCTGGCTGCTGGAGGCCCAGGGACAGTGCCAAAGTCTGCCACAGCCCCATGAAGAGATGCCCAGCCGAGGTGATGCCACTGCAGGCTGAGTTAACCCAGCACCGGAGAAGCAGCACAGCTCTGTGAGTCTCCACTTGTTTTCCATCACTTAAAAAAGTAACTACAGAAAAGTAAACAACACTTTGCTTACAAACAGAAGGAGATATGATAGAAACCCCTCTGTGGAGAGTTTTAAAGCAACCAAGGGAGCAGACTCTGAGTTTGTAATCAGGCCACGCTGTACTGCTGGAGACTGAGTCCTTTCAGCAGCCGCGGCAACGACGTGCATGTGTTGAAAAGTGAAGAAACAACGTTATGTTTTTCCCCGTGGGGGAAAACACTGAAAGCTTTTTTTCCTTTTTAATATACTAAGAGGTGTAAAAGATTTCATGCTATCTTCAGATGTCAGCGTTAGATTAGGATGTGATGACAGAGGACATAAGGTATTGCTGGACAGTAAAATGCCTCTGGCCACAAGCAAGCCTTTCCTCGTTAATTTTATCTCAACCTCATCTCTCTGATTTGTCACTGGCTCTGAATTCTTCAATCCCTTTTCTCCATAAAAATGTCTAGCTGTCTCTTAAATTCATTTATGTCATTGCCTTTTATGACCTTTCTTGATAACTTACTCTTTGTGTTTTCTATCCTGACTAAAAAGTTCTGCCTGAATGAATTCTCTCATTGGTCTTAATTTCCTAATTTGGAGGTTTTGTGGCTGTTGGTCCTAGTTATTCAATTCTTCACCAATATAATCATTACATTTATGGATATTTAGTTTTATCACTAGCTAAAAAGGTTGGGGGGGTTGTTTCTTTTTTTTTTTTTTAAATAGAAATTCATTTACTAAAACACCCATGGGCAGCCTTTTTCATATTTTCTGCCAGATGTAAGTTTGGAAAGAGTTTTAAAACTATACATATCAATACTATACCTGGAGCAGGGACTCTGTACCAGGGTTGGGTGTGAGCCAGATAAACACAGCCCTGAGTCAAGTTGCTGGCTTCGGCAAGTTTCTTCCCAGCCTACCGTTCTTTTCCCCTATTCTATGGATTCTGTGTTTTAAACCATCATCCTCTACTGTGTCAATTATGAACACAGCTTCTGTAAAAATATTCCTCTTCACTGTCTTGATAATTTTTGCAGTACCTGGAATATTAAAAACCTCTGAGAAACAGTAATAAGAGTACAATGATTGCATGTATCTCTATTCATATGCAGCTCTATTCTTTACACCTCAGCTTGGGCTACCTATAAAAGTCTCTCATATGCATTTTCTATTTCAAGACTTTGTGCTCCAGATCAGCTGAAAAGGTTTTATTATTAAGACTTTACCCATTTCATTTCTGTGCAGATTTCATTGTCCGTCATGGCCAATATATCTTCCCTTAATTTTCACAAAGTCCAGCCAGGTAGGTCATGACCAGATTCTTCTATAATCTTTTTATATATTTAGACACTGTAATGAGATCATCATCCAGTGTACTTTTTCTTTCAGGCTAAATATGCTACACTTCTTGAGTCCCTTTCTCATCCATGGCATAAATTTAACTCCTTACCTTTACCACACTACTCTGAAAACTGACTGAAGTGTCAAAGTTGTAGGTGGCTTTTCAATATTTTGAGTTGGGACATGATTTTAAAATTTGATGGGTCCAGCTCTGGTACAGTTCTTGCCCTTTCTTTCTTAAGCAGGAAACTGTCTCCCTGACACTGCTGAGTGTTGCACTAGCTGCCATTTAGGAGCACTAGTCAAAAAAACCCCAAACCCAAAAGGTGACTGCTATTTCCTAAATGCTGGCTGCTCCATGGGTTTTTCTCACCAGCATCCAGTCTTTGGCTTGGAAAGAAGGATAAAGGCTCAAGACTTACTTGTTCCTGTCTTATAAACCACACAGGTCACAGAGTTAGGTAGGAAATTGAGTAGACTCTCAGAAAAACAACTCAAGTTCTGCTCTGGAATGTGCATAATGCTCTCTTATGAAGGCAATTTTTTCT
Source organism: Rhipidura dahli (assembly GCA_013399225.1). Lineage (NCBI taxonomy): Eukaryota > Metazoa > Chordata > Aves > Passeriformes > Rhipiduridae > Rhipidura > Rhipidura dahli. Next base: position 928,486 of record VXAC01004207.1, read on the forward strand.
TCTGGACTTATTAATGAGAAGACACTGTGGATCACTGAACCCATGGATTGTTCTGCAGCGTTAAATAATTACAGAAAGTTTTTCCAGTTCTGTCTGTGGGCCAGTAATGAAATGACTCTGTCCTTTCTCTCAGTGTTTGGCAATATTAATTCCTATGTCCCTGAGTTATTTGGCAGAAGTAAGCTACACATCCAGAGGAAATGCTGAATTTATTTTTCAGTACTGTCCTCAGTCTCATGGGGCCAGCATGGTTTGTACAAAGGAAAGACAATAATTTGTTCTGCTTACAAGGAAGGAAAAAAGTAATTGGGGGGTGCTATTTACCATTGTTGTAGAAATAAGAGCATCTTGATGTTGAATTTGGAGGCAGATGTGAATTGTCAGATTGGAATTGTCAGACACATAAAAGAGTGCTGGAGCTGATGCTCAGCAGCCAAGACAGGCAGCACCATGGACAAGGTCACACAAGTGCAAGAGAGATGGTGGGCTGATGCCTGTATTGGCATCCTTTCCTGCAAGACTGGCTCCTAGACATGCACTGTGTATCACTTTAAAACATTTGTTTCTAGCTGCAGTTCTGTGTATTAGCTGCAGCTGCTTTGCTTGGCTGCTGCAGGTCCACTCGGGTGTTTCTACAAAGATGGGAATGTTTCTCAGCAGAAAAGGACCATGTAACAGATAAAGCACCACAGACACTTTTTTTTTTTTAAAGTTATCAGACTAGAACTAGATAAAAATTATAATTATCAGGGAAAAAAATGCAATCATTTTCTCAAGTCTGGCTGATTGTATAAGCACTGAGCTCCACTTCCTCACATCCTCCAAAGAATGCCTAAAATCTATTCCTGAAACTGAATCCAAGTGATATTCATTAACAGCTCCACCATGCATATTTATTTTGCACTGCACATGATAATGTGTGAACAACAAAAGGGATAATGTCATTATGGAGGCACAAGTAGCAGCTCTGTACTTGTGAGCAGGTTTATGTTCTCGTCCTCTCATTTTCTGCTCCAAGGATCTGTCTGCATGATGTGTTTGGTTAAAATAGCAGACAAAAAAAAAAAAAAAAAGTTCCAGGAAATTTAATTCCAGATTAAACACATTTCTATGATGATTATTAAAGTGTCACTTAAGTATCATCTTGTGCTGTGCTTTTCACACAGATCTCCCACACTGATGAAAATTTCCAGGGCAGAGATGGACTTACAGCCTCTCTTTGCTTCAGGAGAAAAACAAGAGATGCAGTTTAGGCAGCCCATCCTGGAGATGGCAGCACTGGCCAGATTTCCCGAAATTATGTGTGTTTTGTCCTCTCATGCTTTACTTTAAAAAAGCTTTGGCATGAACCCTGGTGCTAGGATTTATATCAGTAAGTGTGGAAAGCCCACAGAGCTCTACAGAGCTGCCTTTTGCAGCACGTGCCACAGCACTGGTCTATCCAAGAGCTCCATGGTTTTAACAGCTCACAACTGCACAAAGAAAGATGTGGTTTTTGCAGGAAATAAAAGTCACACCCAGGAAAAGAAAGTCTAAAATAATCCTGAGAATAATGTGAGAATATGAAGAGGCAGAAAAACGTCAATATCTCAGCCCTGAATGGCTCTGAAACCAATATTGACACAAACAGATAGCCAAAGAAAGATACAGTGCGGTTTTAGAAGGGTATTTCTGTGAGAAAGCAGGCTGCTCCTGTGTTTGCTGCACACGAGAAGGATGCAGGAGCCCCGTGCATGCCCAGGCTGCCTTGGTCACAGCAGGAGTTGTGCTGTCCTGCCTCGAGCAGTGACTGCCGTCACCCAGCCCCGAGCGCCGGCTGCGCGAGCAAACGAACAAACGGGTTTGTACCCACCACACTCGGGAAATTTTCTGATGGATTGCCATCAGTGGAGAATAATTTATCACAGCTGAACCATTTTTGGTAGAAAACACTGTCTGAGCAATGAAATATGTCAGGAAATGCTTTTCAGCTGGAGGTTCTGTTCAGGATGAGAAACGCCTTCCCTGAAGGAGCCGTCAGACTGATACCCAGGACAGGAAACAGGGATGTCTGAGGAAAGGTCCTTTTTCCCAGGAGTGAACCAAAAGGCTCAAACAACAGAATCCTAAAGCCCCTTGTCTGCACAACCCCATGGTGAGGGATGCTCTTGAAAGATGGAGGAATGGCAGCACGAAGACATCAAGCATCATCCAAGCAGAAGACATCACCTCTGCCAAGGAAAATTATTTAAATCTCAGTACTTCCTAGGATGGGGAAAATTCTTCTCAGGAGGGAAATGCGTCTTTTTTAGGATGGAAGTTCTTGTTCTGGAACAACAGCCAGCCAACATTGCCACCTTTCACCAGAACTTCTCAGGAGCCATTGACTCTAATCACTTATTTCTTGTGCCATGTGTGTTTGCAGACTTTCCTCACTCTAAAATTAGTCTGTAGTGTTCTAGAAAACGTGGGCACTAGGGAAAAAAAAAGCCAGCTTTTTGCTGGGGCTTTTTGTTTGAAATTTAGGAAATATTACCATTATATATATAATCATTAATATATGTATATCATTAATATATATATATATATACATAATATAATAAAAAAAGCACCTATTGAAACAAACGGACAGCTTTCATTTTTGTCTCCTCTCCCTAACAGCTTACTTTAAAAAAGCAGGAATTAGCTGAAACTAAGTGAAATGACCCTCCATGATAAAGGTTTGTGACAACTAGGCAGGAAATAGTTTTCTGGTCTCAACCAAATTTTTTCAGTCTGGGGCATTTGTGGCTGCTGGGAGTGAGTAAGGACTGAGATCTCACCCCTCATTACAAAGGAGATGTGAGGCTGATGGAGTTCTCATGGGTCCACCAAAACTTTTCTTTTTCTCAGGTTTCATTTCACTTTTGATTTTCTTGTGTTTACACTGCAGTAAGGGAGAGCAAAGTATCAAAACAAGACTCATTTCCAGCCTTCAGAAAACACATAAGTGGGTTTAGAAAAGGTTGGAATGAAATACTTCAATAACATGCAAGCCTTCCTCTCTGAAGAGTTTCACATCAATATCTTTGTGGAAACACACATTTTCCTGATTTCAAAACAGGCTGGTGTTTCTCCTTAAAATACCTTTCAGGGCTCTCACCTAATTCAGAATATTACACAGACACAACTTCAGAAATTCTGTGACTTTCTTTAGGCTTTTTGAACTTTCCCAAAACAAAGGCAGCAGTTGCTATGCCATTTTCTGGGACAGAAAGACCTGTGGAAAATTGTAATTGTTTAACAGCCACCGGAGTTTTGCAGCAAAGACCGAAACACAAACATTTATTCTCAGGTTCTCCAAACCCCTGCACTTTGCAGTTGGGGTCCAGAAGAGAGCACGAGGCATTTCCTCCGTGTCCTTGCCTGGCACTGGCGATGGGCACAGGCAAAAAGCTCCATGTAATTGGAATCACGCTTTGAAATTCCTGACCCTTTTTGGGAAGATGAGCATATGTTGTTCAAGCAGAAGGAGGGCAACTTGTGTGAGCCAGCTGCATCCTCATTTCCCTCCCAGAGCACTCCTAAGAATCCCAGTGGGTAACAGAAATCCTGCTTTAGTACAAACCCTCTATGTATGGATTAATGCACTCACTGCAGCCTTCTAGCACTCCACTGCTCAAGTAATAGACTGTAATATCCCTGACATCTAGGATGGAAAAAACAGAATACAATTAAAAACAGAATACATAATATTCACTGAAATAAAACAGATTTCCAATGAATTAAAACAGACTCTCTTTCCAATAGCACCAGACAAATAATACATTTACAAAACTAATCTGTTCTACACACGCTGAGCTAATGAGTGTCATCTGGGTCACATCCTCAAATTGCAAATAAATGTTATCATTTATCAACCTAACACATTACTCAATAAATCTTCTGCACCACTGTTCATACTTATCAGCTGTGTCATTTAATATTCCTTTCTGGTTTAGAAAACTATTTCCTCTGGTGCCTGACCCTTTGTAATGGAAAACTACTGAAAACAGACAGTAACTAATTCAAGAATCATATAATTTGGAGCTAAACAGACCTGTGGCTGGTGATGAAATTCTCTAATATTAATTTTTCAATGGGTCTCCTCCCAGGTTGGAAATACTACAAGCTGTTGAGGTGAAATTTCCATTTAAGGAAGGTCAGACTGCAGTCAATGCCTTAAGAGGTTTTACAGTTTATAAAAGCATGAAAATTATTACCTTCTGTCCAGGCAGGGAGACCTGTTTTCTCATTTATGCAAGAGCAGTTTGGACACTCCCAATTCCAGGCATAAACCCTGTCCATCTGAGCCACCTGGTGCACAGCACACCACCTTGTGTGCAGACTGGTGACTCTGGTGGTTTCAGCATCACCCAGTCCCTGCTGGGATGGAAATAGGAAAGGGGGAATTCCCAAACACTGCTCACCAACAGCTCTCCTGCCCTCACTGACAGCCAGGGGGGAAAACAGGTCTTGTTACCCCATGGGTGATACCTGGAAAGTCCTTTCCTTTGTCCCAGGCTGCTTTCCCAGCAGTGGCATCCTGTCAAGGCTCTGCAGGCTTAGCACAGAGAGGCCCCTTTTCCCAGCGCATCCATTCCAGAACTGAATTACTCAGATTCATCTTCTTCACTGCAAGCACATAAAAGCACAGGCACACAGCCACTGGGACACATCTGAGAGGGACATCTTGTGACTGCCCTTCTTCAGGAGTGTGCTTGTGTGTCCCCAGAGCCTGTTTAGAGTGACTGCTAAACACTAAAGGAGTCATGAACTGCAGTGTCCTCTAAACACTAAAGGAGTCATGAACTGCAGTGTCCTCTTTGTGCACTTGCTTTACAACCCCCAGCACAGCTGGACACAAGGTACAGGCACAGGCCCATATTTTTACCAGAAGTGCCCGGGGTAGTAAATGATTCTTTCAACAAACATGGCTGAGCTGGGCATGCTGGCTCAGGTTATCATGTGGATCTAACTCACTCCTCATCTTCAGTTCTCTTTCCCCTAACTCCTTCTGTTTCCTGCTATTTCCCCCATCTGCTGCCCCACTGCTGCTTGGAGAAGTGCCCTTGCACTGATTCAAACTCCCCTTTAGCACCATCATCACTCCTATCCCTTCATCTTTATGGCCCCAATGTTCTCATCAGCTTTCTTGCTTTTACTTTCAGCTCACATCCCACCCATTTCCTATCATCTCATTTGGTCCCACTCCTTCATTTCCCTCCTTTCCATCCTTCTCAATCCTTACCTTTCATCGTTTGAGCCAGATATGTTTTCTGATCCCCTGCCTGCCTCTGGCACCTGCACGGCTAAAAGCAAGGATGAGGCAGCATTTTGTTGTCAGCTTGAGCCTTGTTGTGACAGAAATCCCCAAATGCAAAGAGATATGACTGCTCCAGCAGCTGGAGACCTAAACAGAGTCATAGAATAGTTTGGGTTGGAAGGGACCTTAGAGATCATCTTGTTCCAAACTCCTCCCAAGGGCAGGGACACCTTCCACTAGAAATTTGAGCAGGCTGTCACCCCTCAGTAGGAGCAGTGAAAGTATGGGCTGTGCATGCCTCGTGCAAAGCTCTGCAACAGCTCTCTGCAAAGCTGGGGAGGCACACAGGGGTTTTCAAGGATTTCCCCTTTAGGGAAGTTGTGATTGCAAAGTCAGCAAAAAGCACCTCTGGTACAAGGGGATATGCTGACAAACAACAAGCTCTCATAGCAGGAGATTAAATAAAAGTAATGTGGCTTAAATTATGTAGCCAGAAGCAAACATAAGTGTAGAGAGTTATAAACAACTGAAAGTTAGACGTTGATCATGGAAACCGTCAGACAACCTGAGCTTACACATAGAATTCTCACTGCTGAGATGGCTCTCATATTGCTTATAAGCAGGCTTAGATCTACTGAAATGCCCCAGCATGAGGAGTTTTGCATCCTTCAAAAACTGGCCTGAACACTTTTAAGTTCTTCCTTATCTGATTTCACTGAGAATGTATGGAAACAAGCAAATCTGCCGTTCTTGATTTCCATATCAACAGAACTCAGATAAACATGCCAACACCTCGACTGCTCATTTGAACTGTAGTTTTGATATTACTGCTTTCAGGGAGAGCCCTGGAAACTTAACAGCACTGGAATACCCAAACTGGTTTCTGCTGTGCAGATCTGAGGGAGAACTTTACACTTGACTGTTACATTTATTCTAATGTTTGTTTATATAATTTAATAAACACAGCAGTACTGGTAGATGGAATTTAGCAATGTGTAAATACCTCACAAATAGTATGCATAACATTTATGGCACAGCATAGTCATAACACATCAACCACTATTAAAAACCCATTTACTTGAATTTTAGGGTTGCAGTTCACACTGCTAAATGTCTTAGATAAGTTTATCCAGCCATTTCTAATGTAACATGCAACATTAAAGTAAAGGCATTTGCAGTGCCTGTTGACCACTTTAACTGGTTTAATAAACCATGAATAATAAGGTACATGCACTGAAGTGTCGAATAAGTACAGGGTGAATCGTCATTATTAAAATATTCATCTCCCCAACTAAAAGAAACACCTTTTCTTTGAATGACAATGTGCTGAACTCACGTGATTTATAGAGTCTCTTCGTGCTTTCAGTAAATATTTCCCTTTGTGAGCCCAGGCTGTGTGCATTGTGTGTGTGGGTGCTTCAGATGAGTATTTTCTGGCACTATTTGCATTTCTTTGTGCACATCACCTGTAGCAATGATGAGCAGTTGTTAAGCATCGTGTAGAGCTTTGTCTTGCTCAGAACTACTTCTTCCCTCTTGTGCACAAAGAGACTGCTGATTCCATAACTGTGTTGGAGTGTTTGCATTTAGAGCAAATTTCAGCTTTTTAATGTGGAAATATCTTGTCTCAGTCATGACAGGTACTTCAGGCAGCTTTTAGGTAGTCTCACACAGGGTGGACATGCAGCCTATTCCACGAGAGCACCTATTTCAAAGACACAGAGGTGAGACTTGAGAGCATTCACAAACCATATCCTGCTCGTGGTTGTTTCACTCTATTGCATATTGCTGCACAGAAGTAGCAGGTGGATGTTCACAGGGATGTGAGCTTTATTCAAATTCCTTGCCTGCTTATTCTGTGAAGATACATTCTGTACCTTTATTCCTTCACTAAACATTTATTTAACTACATCTTTGAGGCACATCAGCATTACACCCACACACAACCAAATTCCTGTCCCTGTGCTTTCCCTTTGTCCTTCTCCCATCCAGCAGTGTGCAAAGCCCCAGCCCTTCCCTGCATTTATCACTCTTCTCCCTGCTGCAGCTCCTGCAGAACCCGGCTTGCATGCTGAGGAACAGCCAGAAGAGCACACCACCCAGCCATTTAACAAGACTTTGAGCAGCAGTCATCTGGATTTACTCTGTGGGTCTTGAAGCTGGTATTGATCACAAGGAATAACTCTGAAATAGTAAGTTCTGGGAAAATAAACAGAAACAACCACCAGGGTATTTTTTACCCGTGCTCCCAAGTATCGAATCCTCCATTATGAAAGCCATTCTGGTTATAATTCTTCCCTTACCCCAACTTCTTTATGCTGCTTTCTATTTTCAGTTAAACCTAATAAATAGTTTCTCTACGGTTTTGTTTTCAAGGATACAGAATAGTGGTTGTAACTTGCCTCAGGTGCCTGTTCACCATGGTTACCACATCGAGTTTCAGAGCGCTGCCCGTTTGAGCTCCGGACTGTGGGGACGTGGGCTGAGGGAGTGAGCCCCTGGCAGGACAGAGAAGTATTTTAGAGGCTCCTAAGGTGGCAGAATAAATTACAGATTAATTGCCACTGTCTAAGCAGTGACAATCATAATTTATTTTTCGACAAGAGATGACACCAGAAGTCTTAAAAAAACCCCACATCCTTTTAAAAACAGGCAAATTAACACAGATAAGTAATGTGTCTCATCCTATGGTTTTTTATTACTGCAAAACTTTCTTGAACTTCCCCTGAGATGTCAAAATTTTTAGTCTGAGCTCTGTCATTTCTTAGTTTTGCCCTTCTTCAACCCCATGTTCAGATTTTTAAAAGACTTGTCCATAGCATGAAACAGGAATCAAAGGATGATGAATTTTAGACTTTGACTGCATGTAAAGCAGAGAGACAAGAATGCATCAATATGCTCTGAGCGATGACTGAAGCCTATTCTGTCACCAGCTTTATGGCTGCAGGAGTTTGACTCATAAGAGGGTATTTTATTTTGTTATATCACAGAGCAGGTTGTGCTCTGTATAGTGCAGTGCCTGCTGACTGACTCTTCAAGATTAGTAATTATTCTCTAAAGATGAGATTCTGAAAAACATCACCTAATCAGTGTGGTCTCTTTATTGCACACGTTGGTTGACATTAGCAGTCTGTTTTACTCCAGGCTCTGCAGCATTTTGGACATCTTTTTGCAACTACTTCCATAAAGTTTTTGGTAGAGAGCTCAGGGTGCTGAGCACATGTTCACCATTAACTATAATGGCACTCGTGCACATACTGCTATCAGGACTTCATTTGCTAATTACCTCCAAGGCTTTCTATTCTAAACCAAATACATTAAGTGTAGCATTTACCAGAATGCACTTGAGTTTCTTTCATTCATACTTCTGTTCCAGGCTCCAGACAGACCAAATATTCTGATCATGTCACTCTTTGATGCTAAATTGGATACAAATGTACTAGGATAATTAATCACACTCAGTGTTTATTGTGTTTCTTTCTTATTATTATGCAAGCAGATTCCTCACAGCTTGTAGTTCATTATCAGAGTGCATGAAAACAGCTGATTACCTTTCTTCCTATATAATTACATTAATAGCAAGGCCAACTTCCTTTTTTTTGCATGTATCTTTGACCAAGTGAAGTATTTGGGAAAGAATTGTTGAGGGAAAAAGAGCACTATTTCACATTAGCCAATTACCCCTGACAAACACCATGTCCAGAAATACCCAGCATTCCTGTCCCCATAGAAAGCAGAAGTGAAAGAAAGAAATGCCTTCTGCTGTCCCTCAAGCCCAGTGGAGACAAACCCAGCTCTGAGCTGCACCTTTCTGCCTCTGTCTGGGCAGGATCATGTCCAAGGGAAGACTCAGCCATGGCTGTTACACACATGAAGCATCTTTTCCTAGTACAGCGATTATCATTCAGATTTTCTCCTCTTAAAAACCAATCAAAAGTCTGTGTTCCCTGGATGAACTTTTAATAAGCTCATATTACCCTTTTTAAAGAGAACTTTGCTGAAAACTGGTTTAATGTGGTTTGGGATTCGCATGAGGAGAAAATACAGGACAGACATGGTACAGAGAAACATACTGGCCAATCTATTTGTCCTTTCTGCTGCTGTCAATGAGTTTGCAAAGAGTAAAACTTGCTGAGTGTCATCACCACCTTTCTCAGGACAAGTACCACCCTGGAGAATGTCACTAGACCATCCTCTTCCCTTGGCAGCATCACTCCTGGGGCAAAAGAAGGCTTAATATTAAAAGGGTGACATAAAACAGTCACAGAAAAGAAAAAAAATCGCACACAAAAAATAAGAGTACAGGGAAAAAAAAAGACTGAAGAAGTAGTTTAGGTTTATATAGATTTGGATGAAAAAATGTGTTTTTCATAGATCTGTATTTTCATTGTTAAATGATTAAAAAAAATCTGTAATTACCATGACCCAAATTGCATCACTTCACTGACTTTTACTCATCAACCTTCTGGGTCACTGGAGCTGAGATTTTTTTACCTTACCCAGGTATTGCTTTACTCTGTGCCTATAGTCCCAAAAAGAGATATTTTGAGACAATTCTTTGGAAATGGGTGCTCATTTTCCAGCCATCCCACATCTCCCTCTCTTGTTTTGGCATTCCCACCTTGGGCACCTGCCCAGACCTCTCTGTATTCCCTTTGGCCAGCTGCCTGCCTGTTCTGAATAAGATGGGGACCTCCATATCTGGAGCAGCTGCAAGAGAAGTGGACTCCATTTGGATTTAAATTCAGCCTTTTAATGATGGGTAGCACCTAAACAGCTTCACCTAAACTTATGCTGCGGATGGATATTTTTAAAACAAAGTGAGAGTGTGACTTGGTTGACATAATTTTTATTTCTTTTTGAAAGGATCTGCAATTTTTAGTTTCATTAAATTGCAAGGGAAAGCACTATGAGATTTTAGCTTCCTTTTTGAGTTCCCATAGTAGACATTTTGCTTTTTATTGAATATGCATTGTAATATTATTCATAATTGCCCCTTTTTGTCTGATAAATTACAGGGAAATGAAGAAGAGGGACTTAAATTCTACAAGGAAATTAGGAAATTTGCTGGCAAAAGATTAACACTGTATTGATTCACCTTAGTGGTTTTTTAAACACGATTATTAGAGGACAATTCATCATCTAAACTTCCCCTAAATATATCAAGCTTCAGCCCATCTCTGATATGGAAAAAATATTATGAAAATTAAAAGTCTTATGAGAAGTCATGTAAACACAAACCAGAGAAACCTTTGCTCTAATTGGCCCCATCCATTGCAAACAAACACAGAGCTGCTGTGCCCCAGAACAGGGGATAAAATCAGCTTTGTTCCCCTCATGCAGCTCTTGCAGAACTGCACAAACAGGTGAGCAGATAGATTTTCTTCACTCAATACTTCGAAGGGAAGTGGTGCCAATCCCCCATTTCCAGAGATGGATGAATCTGTGCTGGTGAGGGTTGCTGAACAGCCAGGGCTTGTTGTGTTTGTAAGGAGACTCCTCACTTCAATGCTGTCCCACAGAGCAGTTACAAATCCTCATTTCTTCTTTTGTTTGAGAAACAGAATGCTCAGAGTGCTTATCTGAAACAGCTACTGTGCTTATCAGCATACGGGCATTTCACAGCACAAATCATCAACCCTGCTCCCTCGTGTAATTACACCAGTCCAGCTTTTTCCTGGGGCTTTCTCCTTCTCATTACACCTTCACCAGCACTAAACTTCTCTGTGCCTGCCTCTAAACTATCTTCTGGACCCAATCAATGTTTAGAGCTTTAATCAAACTGAATGCAGACTCTGTGCCCTTTCTCATTAGTTTGGTTACGCTTAAAAAAACTGTGGAGACAAATAGCACTCATTTCTATCATGCTTTGGAATCACTTCTGAGATCAAATTATCTTTCACGTCTGGATGAAAGCTGTTGACTTCACTGGGGTATGTGGAGATATGAAAACAGACTACAATGAGGCCAGTGGATGCTTAATAAATTAATACTTTCAGAAAATTAGCTCTCCTCTCTGATGGGATAAACCAGCAGCACAAAAATCAACCACAGACACATATTTACAACACAGAGTCCTTATTATTTTCCGAAAGGTTATTTCTATTGTCTGTAAATTTACTAGGTGGGTAATTCCCTCTGGTAGCCCTTATGAAATTTCATAAGCCTGTTATTTTCTTATTAATGACTTCCCTCTAGAATTTAAGAAAATAAAAGGGGGGAAGGCAGGTCGTGCACTGCACTGCTCTGGAGTGCCACTTGCATGTTTAAATATTCCTGCTTAGACAAGTATCCCACTCCAACAGCGAGGAGGGAAGAGAAACTTTCAATCAGCTTCTACAGTCCCAGGTTTTCTCTTGCCACTGCTTTTAGACTTCTGTGCTAGAGGGACAAAAATGATCTTCACTGTTAATTTCACATATTAAGGAGAGTAGCCTTTAATACTTCTGTATGATGCTTGCACATATTTCCTATGAACATGTACCATATTTTCACTGCTAAAATATTGGAATTTTTTCAGATGGCAAATTTTCCATGAGATTTATTCTTGTAAACAAGAGTATTATTAGTTTCTTCTTTCATTTATTTTCAAAAATGGGTATATGAAAAGAGAGAGAACTCTGCCCTCAGATAATGACTCAAGTGAACTGGTTTCATCTTATTTCAAAAGCAAGCCAATAACTCCAATGCAAAAAAAGACAGGACCTAGCATAAATAAAAGGGGGCTTAATTACTCCTATGATTAGATGAAATGAAGGTAAAATCACAGGTCTCTGATGGGCAAAAGCTGTATCTCATCTTGTCATTTGTGAAAATCCAGGCTGCTGGTTGAGGCCACTGTTTTAGATTTCAATCTTGTTCCCCCTTTGCCTCCTCCCATTTTTATTCTTATTTTGCCAAAAGCTGGAATTTAATTTCCTAAGAAGGCCAGCCCAGAGCAGCTCATCCCCTGTAAGTGTTTGAGTCCATGTACTGGGGGCCACTTTGAAAACCTGAGATGAGATACTACTGCTCTCTCCTGCTATTCCCTGGGACTCAACATGCTCTGACAAATACATTGGCAGACCCAAATTATCCTATTTGGATTAGCAGAGCTTCCCAGGAGGATTGGAGGCAGCACAGGCTTGCCCTCCTCTTCTTGCTATGTAAGAACTAAACCCTGGATCAGACAACCTCAAAATCACCACCCTTGTGAAAGAAGAACAGATGGACAACCACAATTTAGAATCTCTCTGGAATTCCACTGGAAAACGTAGCAGCTTTTCTTTTGTTGCTGTTGTTGCTGCTGTTGATTTATGGAACAGAGAAAGATTATGAAGCATCATCTCACTGAAGAAACAGAAAATTGTAATGAGTTTTGTGGTCAGCAGTGATCATATTAACTTTCCCTAAAACAGGATATATCCAAATTCTCATCTAATTACATTTGCAAAATGTAAGTAGGGGAGAGAAAGGTCACAGCATTATAGCCAGCATATTTTGTTTTCGTCTGGAAAGAGTACAAGAATAGTTTCAATGGAAGCAGTTTGTGATTATGCTTGATAATTTGTAATTAACTCTCCAGGGTGCTGTGAGGCCTAATTAATTACTTATTGGGAAGCATTTGGAGATCTTTGGATCAACGCTGCTATAATAATGCCAAAAACTGTTGTTATTGTTATCGTTAGGTATTTGCCATCCCCAAATGCAGTTAGGTGGAAAATGTACCTTTATTACGTTATGATGTCTTACAGGCAGGACTAATCTGCTGAAAAGCAGTGTTTAAAAGCTGAGAATAATTTTCTCTGCAGTGGGAAGCCGGAGATGTTTATTCTAAACCGGCGAATATAATTTATGAGCAAGGCAAACACATAAATTGCATTCAGAAGTTTCACAGTAATAACACACTTTATATTCTCCATCTGCAGATAAGCAGGTGCATCTATTTGTAGAATTTGTCTTAAGTTATGAGACTGTCTCCAGTGCTGTGAAACCAGTGCATCATGAATGCCTCTGTGTGTTCAGCATCCAGTGCTCATTCTCAGGCCTGTCAACAGGAACATGCCACCCCTGCAATTAACCCAAATTAATACAGAACTGGAGGGTCACGAAGAGATGAGGATCTCTGTTCAAACCAGGATGACACCTTGCTGCAAAACATTGAGAAACCAGTCCATACAATATTTGTTTTTCAAAGCACCTGGGTTTGCAGGGTGGGACAAACTCACATGTAAAAAAAAGAGGACAAATGTTACCTTCTCTCCCAAAAGTCAGAGAAGAAAAGGACAGCTTCAAAAACCCATCAACCTGCAGAAGGCTTGAGCTGGAGGAAGGAACTGACTTTTGCAGCCTCTGCTGTTGAGATGAGCTCTGAGATGTGGAGGAGGGAGGTGAGCCATGGAATGAATGCTGTGTGCAAGCACTCAGGAGCCTTTCAGTGTCTCCAGACAGAATTCCAAACATGCTCAGTCTTGGTATAGAAACTGAGAAATCTGTAGAGAATTTTCTCAGAACTGTAGATGTTTTTCTCCCCCATGCCCCAGATCTTACTGTTTTATGGTAGGTAAATATAAAAGAAATGGTTAAATTATGCTCTGTGACTCCTAACCATAGCTGCATGTTTGTCTTCAGTATCAAAACCCCTTGAAAAGACCTGCAGTGAAAAAGTATCTAATTGTGCTACACTGAAGAGTCCAAGAGATAGGAAATATTCCTGAAGGTTTCCTCCCTGTGAAGAGCTAACACCCTGGGATTCTAAAGCAGGATGCTTTGCTACACACTGTTCAAACAAAGAAAGGCTGAAGTCTGGAGATAGTGAGTGCCTTTCAAGTGCAGATTGACCCCAGAGGAACTCTGCCAGTGCTGTGGAAGTGTGGGTAAAAACAGACATAAATATGCATATGATCTATGGAACTCATAATAATTACCCAGAGAAATATGGTGTACCAGTAGTAAGTATTCATGCTTCTTTCAGAAGAACGATTTCAAAATGTATTGCTTTCAATATTTTTTCCCGTGTAGTCATACATTTATGAATAAATCTCAAGATAACTATATAACACTCTTTTTTTTTATTTATTAATTTTTTTATGGTGTTGAATGTGTAGTTCCCTCAAGCATTAGCTGTCTCTAACAAGCAGGTTGTGGTGGCTCTCTGTTTACCTTGTCAACAGCACTCATTTCTGTTATCACTCTTCTGGAAGAACAAAGTTTCTAGATATGCCTCAAAGGTGAACATAATTACGCTGTTTACATTGTTATTCCTACAGGGATCATAAAGCAGTAGTTAGAATGATGTTTACAGTCATCAGCGAGGCAGAAACCACTCTGTACATATGAGAAAGGCAGAAAACAATACCCCGTCACTGACTAATTACAAATGGGACTGTGCTGTGCAAAGATCCCCTGCCTCACACGTGATCTAGGTGCTGGGTACATCAGTAGCCTGAAGCATTCAGCAATTACTCTGTCCATCAAAACAAAATTTCTCTGAGGTGTTTTCACTGGGGCCCTGCAGACAGCATGGCTTACCAGTTTCTAACTTGATATTCAAAGCAACAAAATAAATTAAACAAATATAATGATGTCCGCTACAATGTACCAAAACCCCTGCATCCTTCCTCCAAACTTTCCTGGTTTTCTGCTAGGGTCAGCAGCAAAGTAAAGTGAAGCCCACAGAATAATTTCCTTTAGTTTCAGAGTGGTTTGGGTCAGAAGTTTGCAGTGGGGCTCATGAAAAACAGCAATGAAGTGGAAATTCTGCTGCAGGGGTGTTCACACCAAGGGAGCACAGCTGCTCCTCCTGCCCTCCGCCCTGTGAGCTGCCTGTGAGAACACAGACACAGCAAAGCTTTTTAAAGTTACTTCTCTAAAATATACAAGAAACACTGCTTTAAGACAGCTTAGCAATGGTAACTCGTGCTTTGCTTTAGATTAAAACTCGGGTTTTTGCACAAAGCCAGGAGTTTTCCTGATTTCCCGACTGCTAATCACCAGCAAGCCTGTTCCATTCAGCCGTGAGGTGATCTCATATTCCCAATCTTCCTGTTGCAATGTGAAGGTTATCCTGGCTGACACTTTCCTTTCCTCCTTTGGTGCCTTGGTAGTCAAACCTCGCTGCTGTGTGTGGAGGAAGAGCACGGGGGAGGCATCAGCTCCATTGCACATCCATGGCAACGCCAGCCACAGAAGTTCAAACTAATCAGCCAACATCATCAAATATGTATCATAAAAACCCGAAAGCTATCATTTTGGAGAGAAGAAAAATAATAAAAGAGCTACAGCATGTGAAATGCATCAAGGATACAGCAAAACCAATTTTTGTGGGAATCCTTGGACCTTGTCAACGCGGCGCTGTTGTTTATGGAGGCAATTATGGTGCTGTGAACGCGCTGCTGAGAGAAAAGTGCAACTTCTGCAGCTGAACACATGCAGGATGTGCCTTTGCCTTGGTTAAGCCAGGCAGGGTAAAGCTCTGGGACAGTCCTGCTGTGCTGCTGGCTCAAAGTGGTCACCTGTGGGTTGCACTGGAACTTCAGCATTGTCCTGGGGTGCCAGTACAAGGACACTGGGGCACTCTTGCTACGTCTTGGGACCATAAACCGTAGAATCATGGAATGGTTTGGGTTGGAAGGGACCTTTCCAAGGTCATCCAGTCCAACCCCCTGCCATGTGCAGGGACACCTTCCATGAGATTGGGTTGCTGTCCCAGGCTGCCCTTGAATCCAATAATGCATTGGAAATTACTGTCCAGAGACCAGAAAGAGTTTTGAGAGGTTTTCAGTAATTTTCTTTTTTTTTTTTTTTTCCCTTATTATTCTGTTTAAGAGTGAGAGCTGGTGAAGTTGCTGAGCACATAACCATGGATGACAGCGAGGTCAGGGTTTCCACCAAGCTGTGAAGCTTGTTCTTAGCACAGCATTTCCAGCTGCAAAACACAGGCCAGACTCAGGGTTATTGCTGTCACATATATTTAAGAGGTGACAGTCATGAAAGAAAGGGCACAGAGTCCACCAGAGGTACAGTTCATACATTAGCAATTTCACAACCCATCTGTTAAATTCTTATCTCTTTAGATTTATTGCCAGCTTGACAAAATAAAGCTCTGAGAAGACAGAGGCACCTCCTAATCACTAAGAAGGCTGAAATAAAACATTTCCATATCATGGTTTGCTGTATCTTTTTTGTCATTTTTACAGGATGCTACAGCCTCAGCTACTCATGGAGTGTTTAAACTATTTAAAGTGAAACTGGAGACAGGGTTGTCTGCTTTTCTCTTACAGAGTTTCAAAGTAAAGGACTCACTAGGTCTCAAATAATTCAGTGTTGAATCTGGGTTCATAATATAAAAAAGAGGAAGTTACGTTCTTGTCTTTCCAGAACACTATTAATACTCTCTTCTGCAAATGGGGAGAAATTTAGAAGCCTG
Source organism: Rhipidura dahli (assembly GCA_013399225.1). NCBI lineage: Eukaryota > Metazoa > Chordata > Aves > Passeriformes > Rhipiduridae > Rhipidura > Rhipidura dahli. Next base: position 945,156 of record VXAC01004207.1, read on the forward strand.
CACCACCTCTAAAGCATTGAAAAAGTTTCTGAATTGGTTAATATGTATGTTTTCTTAATTAATTCTTATTTCATCATAGACCAAAATCTCCAAGTTCAACAGCCATTCAAATATAAGAAGTCTCATTGATTGTGATTAAATTCTTTCTGCATCTCAGTAATGATGGATAAATGCTCCAATGAATTTTATAATTAACTGTTCTCAATACCATTATATAACTACTTTTTTAAAACTGCCCACATTAACACAATTTAGCAATTAAGATCTACATGATGAAAAAAATTAAAATTGTAAAAAATTGAAAAACTGCTCACAAACTCTCAGCCACATGAAGAAAACACAGCTGGAATCTGAGGTACAGAGAGAAGGCTTCACCATGGTGCTTTCACAACTTGTCCCCCTCCTCTGAACAGCCATTCTGTTTAGAAAAAAAACCCTTTGAGGTGGCCCCAACCATATCTCAAAATTAAATTTGCTATTTCCATTGCTGGTTTAAATTCCCATGACCTTGCTTTTCTGAGTAACAACCTAAGTTTGTTTATTGCAATAAACTTTTAATTTGTATGTGGATAAATTCAAGCACAGTTTCTTAGGTGGACCAGGAGGATGAGAATACAGTCAAGAAATCTGTTTCTAGGAAGCTCTAAATTACATTAGCAATATATTTTAGTAATAACAATCAAGCCTGTCTCATTTCCTTGGGATTAATGATTAGCTGGGAGAGCTGATGGCCTCAAGTAGGAGTCATTATTTTATTAGAGGTAATTTCTTTTTTGTTTTGTTTTTAATTAGGCAACAATTAGAAAAAATCCTGACTTCTCTGGGTGTAAGATGAATGAAAGCAACACAGGAGAAAAAAAAATAATCACTCAGAGAAGGGAAAAGGTCTCTTTAAGGTGTTTGATAACCTTTGGTAAGATAAGCACATTAATACTGCAACAAACCAGTATTTTCTGTGGGTTTCATCTGTTCTCTCAAGTGTTTGTGTTTCTCTGCTCCCAGCGGGGCTTTTTGTCGATGTTTTGAAAAATGAAGCATGTAGATTTTGAGAAACATTTGTGAATCTATTGTGCATGTTTGGAAAAGGTTTCCCAACACAATTTTTTATGATGGGTTGCTCTGTCGGGCTGCAAGCCTGTCAGCTAAAATGCACTGCAGATGGGTGAGTAAAAGGAAAACTGGAAAATGTCAAAGATTTTAAGATATAAAAACCCACATGTCCCTGGAGAGATAAAATCCTAAACCAAACCAAAGCACAAAAAAGGAGCCAAAGGTTTATAAACCAGTCAATGTAACCTCTCTTACTGGAAAAATATTAGAACAGGCAGTTAAATGAAGTAATTTTAAGTACCCAGAAGACATCAGGGAAATGGGTAACAAACAACACAAGTTCACCAAGAACTGTGATGCTATTATGACAAATGTCTTCACTGTGAGTTGTGTCATTTATTTTCCTAAATCACAGTAAAAGATTCATGCTATTTCCATGCACTTTTCTCACACTAACACAACATAAATGAGCTTGTTAGGATGGAGAGTGAGAAACTGCCAGCAAACACCCACTGAGAAGGAAGGCAGGAGGGGCTGGAGTGTCAGAAGGTGAGCAGCTCCTGAGAGAGCTGCTGTATCCTCAGATTCCTTCAAGGACAGGTTTTATTAGTGACCAGTGGAGGTCAGAGCACAGACTTACAGAATTTACACTTAACATCAAACAGAAGGGAACTGCACACATGTTGGAATATGAAAACAAGTTTTAAAATATCAAGATGATTTTGGGTGGTGGAGTTGAGCTGAAAAGAAAAACAAAGGAGGAAAAATTCAGTAAGAACAAATTTCCTGTTTAAACAGGAATAATCAGCAGCACAAGTACAGGATGGTGAAAAGCACCCAGTTATGGGTGCTGTAAATCAGAAAAAGTTGTGGAGCTCAACCCAAAGTGGCTGAGAAGAGCAGAAAGTATAACCAGAGGTTTACAGAGTGTGCAGCTCACATAGGCTGCCATCCCTGATTTTGTGGACAGAAGATGCATGGTCCTGTATGACAGATAGATACATAAAAGGGAAAAAAATTCTCAGATCAGATGGATTCTGAAGACAAGTTTTTCTACTGTGCCTGACCATGTTGCTTTTGGGTTTCTTGGCAGTTTTTGCATTTTGCAAGAAATGTTGTCAAGAAAAGGAAAGGGAAGAAGCCTTCTTGGTGTGTCTGACAAGCAGAATCACACATCTTGAGTAAGAAAAACTTAACCCACTAGAAAAATTGGTACGCAAATTTCAGATCAGTTTGATCTCCATTTTTCAAACAATTTATAAATTACCTTCTTGCAGGTTTTCACACTCCTTAAATGTGTTATTTAGAACTCTAAGTGTTGTAACTAAAGAGAACCAGTGCCCATGACAATGCTGTTTTCAGTTCGAGCACACTCTTGATGACTTTGTCTTTGTTAACTTATTTGTCTTTGCTTTGTGAAATTATCTGCCATTTGCTCATCATGTTCTGCAAATCCTCTGCAGTAATAACCACATGCAACAGCCCTTCTGTCTAGTCAGTCGAGATTTGACAGCCTCTGTTTGTTAAACGAATCACTTCACTGAGACTTTGGAACACACTTTTCATCTCCCTCCATTCTCGTTATCCAGCTAAGGTCCTTATAACATATGGTCCTATTTTCCTAATTGCATCCACCGTTCCACGTCAAACCAAGCTAATCTTTCAAACCGTCAGGCTAATCAGTGCAAAATGCATGGCCACTGTTTGCACACATGCTGGTAACGAGAGGGGAACAGGACCTACACAAATCAGAGAATGCCACCGAGTCCCAGCTGCCTTGTTTATTCCTCCCTCATTTTCTAAGATTATCTGAAATGCATCTTCTTTTACATTTGCATTTTTGGAGTGATTTTCTCAGTGGAGAACTATTAGCACTGGTGGTTGATGTCCTACCCAGCCAGACCTCCACCATAAAGCACAACTTTCACTGGTGATCCCGTGAGACAGATCTTTAGGTGAAGGAACAACGCTGTATAAAATGTTCCTATTATCCACAAGGAAAGATTATTTAACCACCTTTAAGACAGCAAAAATGTAGTTGGTGTGGCAATTACCACTCAGTTGCAGGTTTCTTATTTGGTTAAAATAAAAGGTAACATTCAGCTTTGTAATTTACTTATCCTAACTTTGACATAATCACAGCAAGCCCAATAATTCCTCTAAAGCAGGTTGGCTGGGAAGCTAATACAGATAGAGGCTGGGGAGCTGTTGGTTTGTACATTTAAGCACACAGCTGTAGACTAAAAGAAACAAAGAAAAACTCCTTCCTTGCAGTTTAAATATATTTTTGGTATCTGGGCCAGCTGACACGTCATAGACAGTTCCATCAAAGCTGTATGAGTACAGTAGATGTGACCTAACTTCTAGTGCATCTTTAGACTGAATTATCTTTACTCATGAATAAATGCAATAGAAACATGAAGTCTGAGCCAGTTCTGAGTTAGGATTTTAGTTTCATTCCTCAACATCCTACGTTGCACATTTTGCCATTGTGCCCTGGCCCCTCCACATGTGCCCCTTTAACCACACATGAGCAAAGCCCACCCATTTTCTGGGCCACACTTGTGTCTGTGGGCAGCATTTCTCACAGTGTTGCTCCACAAATGTAGCACAGGAACAGCCTGAGAACATCTTCTCAGTGGGCAGCACAAGAGGTGTAAATCCTTGTTTAATTAAAACATGGGTGCCAAGGGACAATGTGTATGATGAAAATCTGGATTATCTTCAGGTACAAGCAAATGTTTCAAATATAATTGGTATAAATCCTTGTAAGCCTACCTTGAAAATTAATGCCTGTAAGAGCAATTTAGGTGTCATTCCCCATTCCTGCTCCATGGGCAATCCTGTAACTCACTCCTGGTTACTTAGATCCTGGTTTACCTGACCTTGTAACATCAGTGTCTGTTCCTAATCCATGGTAATGAGCAGTGAATTAAGGAAAAGAGTTTATTTTCTCATATAAAGAGAAAAAATACAGAATTCAAGGGTCTTGCTCTCGTTTCATTCATGCTTTGTGTGTCTTGGATTTATCTGAAATGGGAACTGTGGGACTGTAAGAGACACCTAAGTACTGCTCCATGGATATGCATGTATTCACACTGGAGCCCTATTTAGTGCCTTGGTTTGATCTCCAGTCTAAAGATACCTCTGAAGTAACATCAAAGCATGATTTTAGAACAGCTTTTCTTACATATGTTACACAGAGTTGGCTTTATACAATTCAACTGATACGACTCAGACTAGAAACCAGGTAGGGAGGTATTAAATGTGAAACACACAGCAAGTGTGGGAGAGGCACACAGGAGGGGAAAAGGCTGCTGGATCTGTGCAGATACAGAGACAGCCCCCGAGTAGGGAGGGATTAAATAGGCTGGTGTGCAATCTGTTTGGGAAAGAGATGGCTGAGGTGGGATGTCGCAGAGGAAAGTTGTGAGCAACACAGGAAAAGTTAATAGGGAGCAATTATCTGCTGCTTCTCAGCACTGAAGGGTTTGGGACGGTGCACTAAATTAATTTATGCAATTTAAGAAAAGGCAAAGGGCACTGTTCTTTTCACACATTCATGATTAAACTGTGGAACCGATAATTATAGGGTGTTACAGGTGCTAAAATCGTAAAGAGGTTCAAAAGCAATTAAACTAATAGAGGGAAGGAACACACTTCTGGGGCCAATCTGCAGTGATGTGGATGCTGTGTGGGTGAGAGCAGAGGAGCCAGGCTGCAGGTGTGCTCTGCTTCCTCAGGCATTTGCTGACAGCCACTGCCAGATGAAACCCTGAACAGGATGACTCCACAGCCTAGTCCATCACAGCCAGTTTTCTGGTTTATATTCTGAGTTTTCCCTCTACACAGAGGCCTCTCAACAGGTAGTTCCAGCCCTGGCTACTCCAGAACCCCCAGAAGGAGAGGGCAGTCACGTCCCACAGCAAAAAAATACCCAGGCTACAGTGCTGGGCAGGCAGCAATGCCAGGCAGTAATTAGTATGGGTCAGATAAATAAAACGTCATTTGCTTCTAAACACACGACTAAAGTTCAGCTAATGAACAAAAGAAAACAAAATGTAATTAAGTAAACTGTGTACTTCTCTGTATTTTTGAGGCTTTCTGAAGAAGAGAGGGGGGAAAGGATGCTTAGGAACTTGGATTTTCAGTTACAGATAATTAAGTTCTGCACTTGAGGCTTATTAAAATACATGGCCCAAGAGACCAGACGGAATGTGAGATGGCTGGGTACAAAACTTTCAGAGATAAAGAGAAGAAAGCTGCAAGGCCTAAATGACCTTTTATTATTCCTGAATACCTTATGATGTTGGGAAATGAAGACTGTGAAACAGATGGAGCTGTTAACGAGTTTAGGCAACAACAAGACATATGCTCAGAAAGGCTTTAGAAAAAAGCTTGAATTTTGTATTAAATACTGTGGGTCAGTTAAGATCAGTCAAACATAGAAAGGAAAAAGATAGCAAAGACTTATAACTTTTTTTGTTATTAAAAGCCAGAAGATATAAAGGCTTCTCTCCAAATGAGCTGCAACTTTTGCTCTGCCAGACGATACCCCAGCTGCCTCTGGTGGGCAGGATAGGCTCTCTGTGTCTCAGGGAAAGGGACCTGAAGCTGGTCTGTTCCAGAGCTACCTGCCATGGTTTATGCCTAAATAAGTGAATTCAATCATTCAGGAGAATTCAACCAAATTCAGGAGAAATCTATGGATATTGCACCTGCAGACAACTTTGAGAAAACCAAAAGTACCAAGTTTTGTTTGAAAACTAAGGGCCTGGTAAGAGCTGAGATGAGGTAGTTTAGGGTCCTGGGACAGCCTGGGTCAATGCTTCTTGCACAAGTCTTAGCTGCTGAACTTGGTCTGTCTTGCCAAACTGCACCTGACAGGAAGGTTAGATAAGCTTTCTGTTACATTTTGTACCCGCCACACACGATATAGAAATGTTAATAATTTATTACCATTTGTCATTAATATTGCAAAGTCAAGCATTCATAAGCTGGGTTGTCTGGGCAACCTTCTCTTTTGCTCTCTCGTGCACTGTATTGATGAGATCTGTAATTACAGCAAGGCTTGCCATTATTTCCGTAGGACCCTCGACTCGTTTGGTGCACGGATCAACCAGGGCTCCTTTAATGAGCACAGCTTGTCAATATTTTATTTCAGCCCCACTGTTAATGGTGTGGCTGTGTCACATTTACCAGCACTGTTTTAAACATGGTGCTGAGGATTGACCTGCCAGATTCCCCACTGACTTTTAGATCACATTCATTGTTCCCCTGGTTTTGTGCAGAGCAACCATTTGATACCCACGCCAGCACCACAAGGGCAGGGCAGGAACTTGCTGATTTCATTGTGGGAAACTGGAGCACCAACAGATGAATATCAAAGCAGTTTGCTAATTTTGAATGTCCAGCCTGGGGCCTCTGGGAGGTGAATTTTTGAGAGTGTTCAGCATTATGAGACACGAGGTATGTGCAGTGTGCCCCTCCTGTTGCCATCAGCTGCATGTACAAAACTACTTGAAATTTCTGTTTGAAATTTCTACACATCACACAGTTGAAAACAATTAACAAATGGCAAAAATATCACCACTTGAAAATGCTGCAAGACTTACCACATTAGGTTGAATTAAGCAGTCTTTCTTGTCCAAATTATGGTGTGTTTCAATCATGTAGATATTTTACATTATTCAGACTTCCCTTTTTTTGCTCCCACACAGTCCCATGCAGTGGTGTCCTGATGCTGCTTTCATGGAATAGCAAACATTTCAGTGGTTTTAACAAAGCCAGGCTTGGCCTGAAATGAACAATATCTAATGCTCTGTACAATTTGGTCGGTAATGTCTCCTCACAATACTGGAAATGAGGATGAACTGACCCATGCAGTGACCTGTGTCCTTCACTTATTTCCCTGCCTTCCACCATGCAGCTGAACAAATTAATACAACTTCAAGGCAACCAAGTTCAGGATGAACAGTAAATGGTGTGTTCTCTTCCAAACCCCCAAATAATCTACATTTGTTTTGGAACACTACCATGAATCACTTTAATCTTTTCTTTCTTGAGATATTTTTTGATTTCTTTCTATGAATTCCATCCTTCCCCAGTTGAACATGTCTATTCTGGGTGCATTTGAAAACTCCTCAGATGAGGGTTTTAGTCATTTGCTTTTTGGTGAGTAATTGTGCTCATTTTCAGCCAGAAGGCAGTTAACCTTTTGAGACAGTCAATTGCCCCCTCTGTGTACCTACAGCTGCTCTTACGGGTGGTGGAAGGCTAAAACTTAATAACCTAGAAAAGATGAAGCATTAACTTCCCTCTGACAAAAACTCATTCTAAGTTTTAAGGCCAGAAATTTTCAAGGGAACCTGAAAGATTTGGTTCTCAGAGAACTGTAGTGTAGTAGGGCTGGAAACCTGACTAACTTAGTACTTATTAAATCACAATCTGTATGACTCTGACAGCAACTGTGGCACTTTCTTATATTTGATTGTGATAACTGTGTGAGTTTGAAGGCTAATATTGAAAGATAGTGTAAAATACAGGGAATGCACAGATGTATATGTCCCTTTTATCAATTAGAGAAACTTTGCTTTGCTTCAGAAAAAGAACCCTCTGCACTTAAATTAAATGATGGCAATCTTTAACAAACACACCAGGAGACTCTGATTATCTATAGGCATATTAAACTCTGCATATCTTTGTAAAAAGTTCCATTTAAAAAGCATTATATGCATTACATATGCAAAACAAATATTGCAACATGATATTCTTGGAATGCTACATGTGGTAGCAGCCAAGTCATAAAAGATTGGGCAAACCCAGCAAAGACCTAAATCTTTAACACTTTATAAATGAAATTCTACCCCACTTTCTGGAAGGGCTCAAAATTATGCAGGCAAGCCCCAGGTGGCCTTTAAAGATGAGAACAAGGAGGGAGGCTCTTTATCTGTGCCCTTGAAGGTGAGCTTTAAGCACCTACATTCCCTCCTTGTTCCTCCCTCTTTACCCTGGAGAGCCACCAGAACTGGGACAGCTGGGACAGACACAGACCTGGGGAGGTCAGAGGGCAATTGGACCCATCCAGCATTAGTAAAAAGAGGAGGGAAAAGAGAGGACAAGAAAAACAGGAAGAGAAAAATCCTGGCTTGGGTAGCTACCCTCTGTCAGTGTGGGAGTTCTAAGACAGCATGGGCACAGTCAGAAATCCTCAGGGGTGGTTTTGAGGGGGAGGAGGTGGGAGAAGATGAAGATGTTGTCTGTGAGAGCTGGCAGGAAACACACAGGTAGAGCTCTTCATCTGAAAGTCAAAGGCACAAAAATAACTAGTTATGGCTTTGGGGACTGGTATTTTTGTTTTGCTTTTATTTCTGCTTGCTAGATGAAGAGGAAACAGAGCATTTCCATTGGGTTTGGATTTAAAATAGATCCGTAAAATTATTCTTCACTTGACAGACTTGGTCTCCTGGGTGGGAAACTTTCAGAAGATGGTTCAAAAAAACCCAAAACAACCCAACCCAAAACCTGCCTAATACCCTCATGAGTATAAAATCCAAATAGTTCTGTGTGAGAGATGATCCTACCCCTGGCTGGGTAGGCTAATGATGATGCTGCTGTCTCAGAGAAGAGCAGATGTAAACTTGCAGAATGAAGGGAGTCTCTGATCCACACATTTCATTATTTCCCTGTGCACCATGAAATATCAGGCTCTACCTATGCCATGCAGAGCAGGTGTTCTTTCACAGCTCCTTATCTACCCTACTCTTATCTCAGTGTCTTCTCACCCCCCACAGCTTTGCCACCAGGTGCTTTTCCTGCTCCCTCAGCAGAACAGCAAATCCCCAGGATGGCACATCCACAGCTCCTTCCTTATCCCCATTTGCAGGAAAATATCTCATTTCTAGAAGCCTTTGTGTGGGTGTGAATAACTTAAATACAAATTAATTCTTTTTTGAAGTGTTCTAATTTCTTAATTCCTTAAATGTTAAGAACATTTGCTACTGAGAAATGTTTTATAGAAGAAATTTCTTACTGCAAATCCATCTGTCTGTTAAAAGGTGAAAAGTTACATACATTTCTCAACAGACTCCAAATGATATGCTCTTCTGAGGTGCCTATTTTTAGGTGTTTTGTGTTTTGCTGCAATCAAAATTACAATTTTTTTTTAAATGATATCTCTGAATATTATATTTTTGTGTCTTTTTGATCTTCCTTCCACTGACTACAAAGTCAAAATTCTTTAGGCACTTATTATCTGGCAATTCTTAAGCAATTTGCTTGCCAAAACTAGAAAGAAATATCCCTGCAAAGACACTTAAAAAGAGACAATACCTGCTTTGGTGATCACTCCATGCAAAGCCTTTGTGAGAACTGAATTTAAGCAGACATGCTTGGAGCTGGAAGCCTGCCTTTGTTCCAATAAGAATGAACTGACCTGAAACAGCATTTCAACTCCTTTTCAACCTCTCAGAAACTTAAAGGTGTAGCTCAAGGAATGTCCTGCATGAAAGAATAAAATGGAAACTTTTACAAAGCTCAGTAATTTCTGCCCACACAAAGGACACACAGCCATAGAACTCAGGAAAAATGAAAACCCAACCTGCACATGTTGTAGCATATTAACTAGGGATGGCCTGATCCTGCTGGCATGGCAATTCCGTGGAAACACTGTGCAAATGAAAAAAAAAAGTTAAAGGAATGAGGATTTTTATCAGCCAGTGCCTGGCAGAGGTGGTGTCTCACGCTGTGTGATATGTGGTGGTGCCAGGTGAGCACAAACACTTCTCCCAAGAACCCTTGTTTTCATCCTTTCCTTTGGTCTGACGAGATCTCATTGAAAATTCAGCTTTGACCAACTCTAGAACTGTTTATTTTAAATGGTTTAGTATATCAAGTGTAGTTTCTGCATTTTTGCATTAAGTTATTCTGTACCTTTATAACCAAACTCAGTTTTCCCTGTAACATCAGGATAAGATGCACCACAAGACATTTTGGCCTTGTGTCTCTAAGGTCACACCCCTGGTCCAGTGCAGATCCACCAGTGGCCTTCTCTGCTTTCACAGCCTGGGCATGGAATTCTTCTTGATGCTTCCATGTTCCAGGTGGAAAGTTTAGTTGGTATTTTACACATCACCTGTCTTTGCAAACCAAAAAACAGCACATATATGATTCCTTTATGAACACTTTCTGCTTTCTTAGATACTGAGTCAGGCAATGGCTTATTAAGAGTGTTGTCACATTTTTTGTTATTATCCATTGGGTTTTTCCAACTATTCCTCCTGACCCAATGCTTGGAAATACAAAAAACCATGCAATATGTTGGTTTCTCCTAAGGAGCTTGAAGTATTTGTCCGAATTCCCAGCAAATCAGGCAATGATTACTGAACAGTTTTCACAAATCATGAACTATTCCAGAAAAGTTCCCTTTCTTAATATATCCATGATTTAAGAGAAGCAATTATCACTGCCAAGGCTTATTTTAAGGCTGTAGCTGTAACAGACTGAGAGCACTGTGATTTCATTAATAATCAATAAAAGAGGCAATAGAAGCCTTCCCTTTAAGCATCCCGTTCATCGTGAGGGAATCTTCTAGTTTGAAGCAAAAATGCAATGCAGATGGAGGATGACAACAACAGTGGAAATATCTTAAGGCATTTACATATTTTTCTGAATCCAAAAACCATTCGAGAATTCAGGCACATTTTGCACTCACTTTTGAGCATCGTGAACACCATGAATTTAATAATGAGGAAGGTTCCAAGCCAGTGCTAGCATAAGTTTTTTCCTAAGTGACAATCTTGACGAGTCTAGATGGGCTTTTTCTCCCACATGTTCACGGAATCCCTCCCATTTTGCCACCAAAAATTTCCAGCAGCCTCCACAGTGCAACAGTGCAGCCAAAACCAAACATAAAATGGTGTTACAAATCCTCGGTGGGATATAACTTTTTGCTACAAAACTGGTATTTATAACTGGAGCATCTTGTTTTTACGTATCCAAGCCAAAAAATCATAGTCCCTGATGGTTTCAGGGGATGGTTTGCAGATGGATAGATGTTTACCTTTTCCTGCTAATGTTATGATAGTAGTGTTGTAAGAACTGGAATGTAAGAGACACGAGGTTTTCAGGAAGGGAGGAAATGCCTTCTATTAAAACATAGCTGGAAGACTGATCACTCTGTGCCTGTGATAAAAGTTTTCTGTCTGAAAATATCTGTTGGGTTTTGGTGTTTTTTCTCCTCTACTGAGAGAAGTTTTCTTCCTACAGTCACTTATAATTAATTTACACCACCATTCAGGGAATCCTCCAACCCTCACCGTCTCTGACATTGCCAAAGACAGTCAAAATGTTAATCTAAAGAGACACTCAGAGCTTCATCATGGCCTTTGGGGTGAAAATTGTCCAAAAATCATGGGGAGAAAAACAGGACTGCAGTTCTCTGTCCCGGCTTACCTGCCTCTGGAAGTAAGTGACAAGTAAAGAGGAATAAACATAGAATCATAGAATATTCTGTGTTGGAAGGGACCCACAAGGATCATTGGGTCCAACTGCTGGCCCTAAACAGGATAATCCCAAGCATCCCTCAAGTGCCTGCATGGTGTGGTTAGCACAGAGGACGGCTAAAATCCCCCCAGAACCCACGACGTGCAGGCCCACCTGAGCTGGATGCACTCAGGGCTTTGCACAGGGGAGCCACCAGCATCTCCTGGAGCCTTCCACCAGCCTTGTCCCCAGCAGACAGTGAGGAGCAGGGCTGGTATGGGGCCAGTCATCCTGGCTCAGCTCCTTCAAAAACAGGCGGGACAAGGGGGAGGTAACACCACTCAAACCAACGCAGCCTCCCCCTAACAGGAAGGTCAATATAGAAAAAGACTAATGGATTGGTTTAGTTGTCAAAAGTGCTGTCTTTTAATGAAAATGGCAAGCACAAAGTCACTTATTTTTCGTGTATTACATGGCAACACTTGTCTCGCAGTCAAGTATCGCAGGCATGCTTTCAGCGCCGGGCTTTTAATGAGGTGCTTGATCCTTATGTAAAATCAGCACCAGAGCCCTTATCCAGCAGGAACTAACAAGGAGCTATAAATGGCCCAATTACCAGACTGAAATGTCATTCACACATTTGTTATCTCCCACACCAACAAGGAAAAATAACACAGAGACACAGTAGCTGAAGGCGAATTGAAATTACTGTCGATTGAACTAGAACTTGTGAAGCTCTTCATGCAATTCAAAGCTTTAAAATTTAATGTGAACTATATTTAGTTTCAGACATTAGTGGGGTTCATTGATATTTTGATTTAGTCTTGCCAAAAGTCACAATATCCTTATTAATAATATTAGCAGCTCCAAGTGTTGCCTACATGATGATGCAATGAGTTCTTAAGAGAAGTTCTTTAGAGAAGTTACTTTGGGAGCAGCAGTCCTCAGCATAGAAGATTTATAGGGCAAGTAGTCTTGGAGGTTGGATCCTCTTCCTTCAAGTCACCATCACTTCAAAGTAAGGCATGATACTTGGAGAAGGGGTTTTGCATGTTTGGTTTTTATTGGAATTTTTCATCTTAAATCTTAATCATTCTGCTGCTAAATCGCATCCTGGTTAAGTTTGAGAAACAGATACTAACCCTATTTAGACTTTTATATTGTCAGTACTGTAATACTGGAGCACCTAAATCATAAAATTATAAACTGGTTTGAGTTGGGAGGGTCTTTAGATCTCATCTCCTTCTGAACCCTTGCCAAGGGCAGGGACACCTTCCACTAGACCAGGTTCCTCCAAGCTCCATCCAGCCTGGCTTTGAACTCTTTCAGGGATGGATCAGCTCCAACTTCTGTGGGTGAGCAGTTCCAGTGTTTCACCACCCTCACAGGAGATAATAAATAAATAAATTTGAAAAACCAACTTCCCTAAAAAAAAAAAAGAGAGAGCTGCTGATATAATCATAATATTTAATACCATAATATCATTACAATAATATGAGTTCTGTCAGGCAGTGGGAGTGCCTTGGCCATGCCACAGCAGCACTCAGCTCCTCCCATCTTCCCCTGTTTCACAGGCACATCGTATAATCCAAGCAGAGCTCTGAAATTAGGGTTTCTCACTTAGAGTTAGCACGGGCAGCTCCCAGCAAGCAGACATCATCTAAATCCTTCACCGCTTTCACAAAAATAAAGTTGTTTTTCCTCCCTCCTTTCCTGTGAGCTGAGTTATTGCTGTGGGACACCTGGATCCGTGCCCATGGGGGATGCTGTGATCCCCTATAAAGCACTTTGGTTGTAAAGATGAAACAAAGCTTTGCGCTGAACGTCTCGTTCCCGAGGCGCTCAGGGAAGATACGGGGCGTGTTTGGATCTCAGCACTGTCAAGTTTAAAAAGCCTGCTAAGAGAAAGGAAAGAGTGTTGCATTCCCTCTTACCTCGAGCTGTCAGTAAATTCACTAATTGGGGCTGTGAAATTGCTCATTGCTGGCATTATCTGCAAGGCAAACAAGGGATGGGGATCAGGAGCCAGAATGGAGGGTGATGGTTTGAGATCCCCCCAGTTCTAGATACACCTTACACAGGTGCACAGCAAATGTTTGCAACACATTTCTGTTGATTCCCAGCCAAGAATTTTCAAGCAGATTTTAATAAATGTGGTTAAATTTGCTTGCAGGACCATGCTTATAATGCACATTATATAAAAACAAAGCATGGTAATGTGTGTTGCTGAATGCAGAGAGCTGTAAGCACTGGGAAGAATAAATGTGTCTTATCTTCTTGCCTTTGTAAGTGATAATACTTCAGGCTTTTAATAGTGAAATAGTGTTTTTTTGCCTTTGGCATGGCATTTTCATTCATTAGATTCCACTGAACTTTGGTGCAGTGAAGGGAGACAGCTTAATTTTCAGTAATTTTGATAAATCCCAATTTGCCATGTATTTTACAGAAAATACTGAACACATCATGTTAGGGACTGATTTGACTCCAAAGTGTATTTTTTCCTAAATGATTTTTTTTTAAAGGAAAGGCATTAGAGAAAAAAAAAGAAAAAAAGTCTGATTTTCATCAAGACCACATACGAGATTTTTCATGTGAATATTGTTATAAAATATCAACATCTTAACACAATAAAAAAAGTTCCTATTTTTTTTTTTTTTTGCTATTTCTGCAATTAATATCTAGAATACAACTTGCTACTTACTGCCATTGAGCAGTTTCCTTCTTGTCTTGCTTTTTTAACTTCTGTTTTTCTCTTTAGGCTGGTATTTGGAGGCTTTTCAGGTGATTAGGGGGCGGTGTTGGGATTGCCTTTTTTCTTCACGTTCCCACTATTAGGATGGAAGAACAAGATAAATTACTTTTCCTACCCATCATTTTTCTCCTGGAGCATCCTTCACATCAGCATTTCCCTCCAGCCAAACTCATGCTTCACCAGTTTTTTAAGCACAACAAACAATCTCGAGGTTGCTGTCTCGGAGCAGAGCCAGCCCAGCTTGCAGGAGAGGATATTTCACTGGGCTCCCCACCCTGCACACATCACTCTCTTGGGAATATGTGCTCCTTTCTGCTGTTTAATGAGGGAAGGTTTGGCCTTGGGACCAAATGTCACTTGCAGTACCCGTTGGAACAGTGGTGAGTGTGGTGGATTTGCTGCAATATCTGCTATATTACGGAAACTATCCTTAGGAATGCAGGGGTCAGTGGTCCCCGAAAAAAACCCAAAACCAATTAACCACAGATAGACACAGAGGAAGCCATTGGACTGGAAAAAGCTACTTCATTCTATTACTTTTTAAAGATCACCTGGATGAAGGTGCCTGGCTTTGGTTTGGGAGGGCTGGACCCTGTGATCAAGGCAGATCCTCCTCTAAAGTTCACCTCTGATATTTTTTGTTTTGTTTTGTTTATTTTTTTCGTTGGTTATGGGTTTTTTGGGGGTTTTTTACTATCATAGAATCACAAAATGGATTGGGTTGGAATGGACCTTAAAGATCATGTCACTCCAACCCCCTGCCACGAACTGGGACACCTTCCACTACACCAGGTTGCTCCAAGTCCCATCCCACCTGGCCATGGATACTGCCAGAGATGAGGCATCCATAAGGATTGTCACAGGTTTTGCCTCTGAGCTGTGAAAGCTTACACAGAATTTTAGATATAAGCAAACAAGCAGGAGAGTTTAAAGTGCAGCCCTACTTGAGTCAAACAAGAACTTAATCCCCGTGCAGCAGCAGTCCCTACACTGCAGCCTGGCTTGTAGATTAAATTTGCCACAGGAGAGGAATTTTCAAAGGGAGTAGATAATCCTATGGACAGCCAAGGTATCCAGAGACATAATTAGTAGCTCCCAAAGAAGCTGAAAGGAAGTTCAAACATTTATATTTCAGATATTAGTGGGCTGGATTGAATTTTGTATCTTTGCATCCTGAGTTGAGGGAAAGAGTTTACTTTTTTTTTTTCCCCAGGCATTTTACCACTGACAGAGACAGATTACTGGAATGTGTGGTCTTTAGGTCTCGTTCAGTTCCTAATCACTCAATCCTCAGATGCAGTCAGGCAGCGTGTTCCTCTCCAATCACATTACAATTTGTAGGTGAACTCAGTAATGCCTTCTCAACTTGTTTAATATTTCTAGCGCAGTTGTCAGCCAGCTTATGAAATGTTTACCTTTACAGTGGTTTTTGTATTCCTCTTGCTGAGTTTATTCTTTGGAAATTAAAGCTATCCATGATATTGTGCAAAGATATTGCCAGTGCTGCTGACCAGAAGGAGCACTGACTTTCCTGAGGCCACTTTATAATTGCATTTCGGAATACAAATGAGTTTACTCTCTGAAGAAGGTGTTTCATTTGAATTCTTCCCAACTTAATTTCTTTTATAAACTCCATCATCCAGTGCTTTCCACAGATTAAGTAGTATTTGGTGACTGTGCAAAGTAGTTCCTGTGTGGGATTCTGACACGTGATTTTGTCCCCAGTTTATAGCCTGCTCTCTGGCAGGATGAAGGACAGATGAAGCAAAGTGGGCACAACTCAAAACCTGTGTGACGTGCATCACTCTGCAGTGATACTGAAACTGCAAATCCAGATTCCCTGACTTGCACAGCTGTGAGTCAAATCAAAGTAAAATAGCCAACAAATTGCAAGTGAATACTCTCTCGGACCACCCAGAGGCTCTGTGATGGAGTAATGCTGAAGTAACGCTGTCAGGGGGTGGCAATTGCTATTAGAGCTGCCCCACTGGGGAGATTTGGGTCAAAAGTCTCTGGAAATGCCAGAATGTTCCCTATTTCATATTGGTGTTTTCTGATTTCAAAAGCTGTGCGTGCTAAACCCCCCAGCAGTTCGGAAAGGAGACTTCTGTAACTCAATAAATGCCTTGCCAGAAAAAAATTTGCCACAAATAAGTGGTGATTCTGTACTTCTTGTATTCATTTTCTCTAGCTTTTGTGGCACTCCCCCAGTTTAACTACTAAAACACACGATTTTGCACTAGGCAAGAGCTCCTGGGATCCTTTGGTCTGTCTCCCTGCACTGTGGTGTTAGGAACAACCTCAGCTGGCCACCATAAATATCTCAAGAAGTATTTTCTACTTTGTGCTCACATTACCTGTGCCAGCCCTCCAGAAGAGTTTTAATGCGCTGAATTCTTTTACTAAACATTTTTACATCCTTTAAGAATTTCTAATCATGGTTTCCCAGCCAGTCTAGACATTGATAGCTCATTTTATCTTTTCACACAGTGCCTGCTTTGCTGACCTGAGAACCATTTTTTAGAGCTTTTCGCTAAACTCCTTCCAAATTAGTCAACATCTCCCTGTTAATGATGCATTCAGAGTTAACATAAAGGTGAAAAAGCTTCACTAAATGAGCTCCTTTCTACGTTAGCACTGACTTAAATGAAAGCAAGTTCAAGTGAAAAAGCTTATTTTAATGTTAGTGGTGTCTGAGTGAAGTCTGCTCAGATGGGGACCGCCAGGCAGATGAATGGCTGCGCGAATTTTAACAGGCCAATGGGCTGATGTGGGAGTGCCAATAAACACAACCACCTGGATGGGTTCAGGAGAGCTTCATAAGGATTTCAACTTTACTAAAAAGGTCTTGTAAATTAGAGAATGACAGAAATGTGTTCTCTTCCTGCTGCTTAAAGGGAACCGCGGTGGGTTTTTTTCCATCCGAAACCATGAAATTTTTTAAGAAATGGAATAGTGAGGATGGAGTCTCTGTAGGTACAGACAAGTCAGTCTTTGGGGAAAGCCTGAAATATTGATTCAGTCTGCAGCAGAAGGGATATTTGGGGCAGGGGGCTTGAGGTAGAGAAGGAAATTTTCCAGAATACCAGTAGGGAAAGCACTGAGTTGGGATGAACCACAACCACATGCTGTTCCTCTGTATTCACAGACTAAATTGCAGTTTCCTTGGTGTTATAGCAAGCAGTAGAATGGACTTGTGTGGAATTGCCCAGCTTATAAAAACTTGGTTGTCTAGAAAGATGTATTTTAAAGTCAAAAGTGAATATTGTTCTGTACATGCCTTGAACGTAGCACAGCGCAGAAATAGAAGTAGTTAAGTATTAAAAACATCTGCTCATGAAAAACAGAATAGAGAATGCTAAAAGTTGGAAAATATAAAATTCCAGCAGCCAGATCCACAAATGTTAAGGCAAATACTTAATCTTTTGCACCTTAATTACATGAGTACCAATTCCATTACCAAGAGTCTCTGGCTGGGGTAAGAAAAATACAAGTAGGGCAACTTGGATTTGACATCAAATCATGAGAAAACTTGTGATGCTTCCCACAGTTAAGCTAAGTTAAGCTAAAAACATTTATGGAAATTCATAAGAAAATATAACTCTTAATGAAAAGGAAAAAGGTTCTTGTAAATTTTTAATATGAACTATGCAGACAATTACATTAATAAGATTTAATTACACCATGAAATATTTAGTGTTTCTCTCTATGCTAAATATTATTTTGAACATAGTTCTAGAAAGATTAGAAAGCTTAAGAGATACCAAGAAAGAAAACAAGAGCAAACATTAAAAAAATTAATTTTGAAAATGTATTAACTTTATAGACCATTGCTTCAGTCTTTACTTAAAACAAGGGAACATTTTGGTCAGCTACTGTATATTAATATCTTTATAAATACAGACCTAAGAAATACCTTGTGTGCTATGTTTAATTAATAGAAAGAACAGCCCCTGTGTTATAGGTCTCATTTAACAAGTACCACAAAATCTACAATTAACATCCAAGTTTTTGGCAGAAATGCATAACTATTTATAAGTGTCTACATTTTCTTTTTTATTATGCCAAAAGTAACCAGCCATGTATTTACTATCAACCACTGTGACTGGCTAATTAATCGACTTGTGAAATACTATTTCCTAAATTGTGTGCTGTTGCTATTTTTGTTCTATGGCTCTTTGGTCTAACACTACTTCATAATTAAGGGAAGCCAAGTTTCCTGCAGGAGGTGCACTGGATTCTGTCCATCCTCAGTCCTGATTCTGCTTCAGTGTAGGCTGAATCCAGCAGGACGGAATCCCATTCCCACCCAAATGTTTGCTCTTGTGCCCATACACCTGGTGTTGGTGTTGGGAGTTCAAATTGTGATTTAAACTTATTGCCAAAAGCAGCAGAATGCCCCCAGGAGAGCAGTAATTGGATAAGCAAGTTGTTATTCCTTAAGATGCCCATTTCTAATGCCACGGAGGTCTCCCCTGTAATACCTCAAGCACTGTACCCCTCATCTGTGCCTCAGACCCCCCAATTTCACTGAGGTTCATTATGTGCCAGAACAACATCAAGTGAGGCTTTTCACCCCAAACATGAGCAAAATGCTTTATGCATCAATTAAGACAAATATTCAATAACCAGAAAGGGACTCCAAGAGTTTACCTGACCTCCAGGCAAGCACAGGGCAGGTAGAGCATCCAGGGCAGTGTGCTGGAAACCTGGGCAGCCCTGCATAGAAACATGCAGAAGTCCTTCCTGGGGTTGCTGGCTCCTCCTGAATGGCAATGAGTGCTGTGGAGGTGGCCCTGAAAAGATAAGCATCATTATTTGTAAATGGGATGTTTGTCTTTGCATTTTATAGAGCCATAGAATCCCAGAATGGTTTGGGTTGGACCTTAGCAATCCCTTTAACTAGTTAGGGATCTTAAACTAATCTTAACTACCCTTGAGATGGTTCAAACCCCCATGCCACGGGCAAGAACACTGCTTAATGCAACTAATTCATGTGCTGACTCAAATCTAGACACATTTTTTAATAAATGTATGTATAACACATACTTGCATATGGACACAGAGCTGTCCGTATGTACACACACACAACCTGTGTATAAGCAAAGCCTCCAACCTCTGCTCTCTCCTCCCCTCCCATCCATGTCAGAAACACAGATTAGCCTTATTTCTGCAGGACATGACCACAGTTTGAGGAAGGAGGAGCTGAGGAGCCTGTGCTGCTGCTGGCACAGAGTGTGTCCCCGTGAGGACCATCCCTCCCTCCCACAGGCACTGCCCCATCCAGGGCACTGAGTGGTTCAAGGGATGGGGTTTGGAGCCTGCTCCCTGCACCAATATCACTTGCCACATGGAACAGGGAAGTGGCACTCTGTATACCCATCCCCAGCAACTCCTAGTGTGTTATTTAATAATTTGTCGCAGGAGGAGGTGCTGTGATTAATTTTGGATACACAATGCACACGCTGCTTCAGTATGGTGAGCTCTTTAAAGGAGCTGCTCACAGTGGGCATGAATTGTGATTTCCCACCCTACCTGGTCTCATATCAGCTGGGGCACCACAACTGCTCCTAAACCAATCCTCGGTGGGTGGCATCTCTGCCCATGGCAGGAGGTTGGAACCAGATGATTTTTAAGATCCCCTCCAACCCAAACCGTTCCATGATTCTATGATATCACTCTGTTCTGTTTTACATGTTTTCTCTGCCCTTCTCCACTACTTTCTCCCATTTTTTTACTTTTGATTGTCCCATTTTTATCTCTTTTCCCTTTTGCCTACAACACTCAGCCATAGCACATTGTTTCACTCTGCCTACCCTGGCAGGCAGCAGCTTGGATTTGTTTGTTTGCTGTTTTATTTGGAAGCCCACAAAGGAGGGAGAGGAGCAAGTGGCCCCACGTGCACAGTAGCAGCACCAGGGCTGGCATGTGGGAGCCACATCCCCCTTGTGCCACATGGGGTAGGGGCATAAAAGAGGAAAAGTACAGATGGGGAGCATGTGGCTCAGGGAAAGAGGATGCAGGGAAGATGAGGAGCCAACAGCCTGGGCTCAGAGGAGATGAGCAAATGAACCTGCCCGGAGATGAGAGAGAGGAAGGCTCAGTTTGCTGCAGCTCAGAAAGAGAATTAACCAAAGCAAATCCCACAAGCCAGCACAGACCTGAAAGTGTGGCAGGGGAGACAGGAGGAGATGATGCACAGAAACCCTTTTTCGCAGTTGTTCTGTCACTGCTCAGCTCATTCCTTTGAAGATTTCTGTTTGTTTGTTTTAGATGGCAAATACTAGGCAAATGTGAACTGAATAAATTTTTGGGGGTGTTTTTTTGTTTGGGTTTTGTTTGTTTGTTTTAAATTTAAAACATTCTGTTCCTTTTTGAGATCTCAAAACCAGAAAGAGGCAAGTGCAGACCATCTCTGACTGGGCTGCTTTGGGGTCCCATAACTTCTGCCCTGGGAGGCAGAGACAGGAATGGGCAAGGCTGGCTCCCTCCATAGTGCACCAGGCAGGAGAAGACATTCAATTTTAGAAGATCAGAAAATAATTTTAGATTTGTATTTGGTGGGGTTTTGTGGGGGGTTTTTAAGCCTATAAGGGTTAGGAATATAAATCCCTCAAACTTTCACACGTTCAGACACCTGCTGGGACACAGTGTCACACCTTGTGTTTATTGAAGGACAGGATTTAGCTATAAATCAATTCTATTTCCACTCCTCCAAGCAGGAAACGGCACAACAGACCTCACCTTTTCTTAAATGTGCAGGAAAATCATCCCTGCTCCTCTCCTCACTGTCCTGCACGAGGGTTGCCCACTCTGGACCAGTAGCCTGTGAGTAGAAAGAGAGGTACATTCAATTTCAATGGCACCACAGATACCACAAATAACACAAATATGAATGATACCACAAATATCACAATATTTGGCAAGCCCAGATCTTGAATTTTATCACCTCAGACACTCTGCCATGCACATGGAGGGAGGAAGGGAAGGAGGGAGAAGAAGCCATGCTGGTTGAACTTAAAATTATTTCTGCCATAACAAAAAAACCCCTTTTCTGGGGACAGATTCTGAGATAAATCTGCCCAGCTCCTCTGAAGTGAACTGACCCATGACTTTATGTACTCCAGCTACAGAGTTTGTCCATA
Source organism: Rhipidura dahli (assembly GCA_013399225.1). Lineage (NCBI taxonomy): Eukaryota > Metazoa > Chordata > Aves > Passeriformes > Rhipiduridae > Rhipidura > Rhipidura dahli. The sequence goes on from VXAC01004207.1 coordinate 966,585, forward strand.
TCAGACTGATCCTGATGGACACAAAGTCAGCCATCAAATCCCATGTTTTTTCAGCAGGGAAGGATTGGTTCCATTGTATAAACATAGCTGAACTGTTGAAAACATGAAGGAAGAGAAAGACATCATAAAGTTCCTGGTTTCCTAAGCAGATGGGAGAAAGAAGGCCAATTATAGTGTAAAGCATCATTTCACCAAGAGAAGTGTGTGTGCTGGAAGAGCTCTGAACAGAGAGGATTTTGCTTTGCCATGTGTGGTCTCTGGGAAACAAAAGGAAGGGTGTGACTGAAATGAAGACAGACAGAATGCAATATTTTCCTTTGATGTGTAAACAGATTTATTGCTACAAAAATCAATGAGGAAACTCTCTGAAGGAGAGTGTTTTAATGTGTTATCATATATCACATAGATTTCATAAAAATTCAATTTCAATTATAGCACAGTTTACAAACAGAGGAAAGCGCTGTGCCTCCCTGGAAAACATATGGCCATCAAAACTTCAAACAAAATACTGCCAAAGTCGCTCGTAAAAAATAAATAGCCATAAGCCAGGGTGTTATTGTCCTTTTAATGTCTGTGGAATGCCTGTAACTCTTGCCGTGTCCGCCTCGGCTGTCAGCTCCCTGACACTCCAGTCTCCCATTCACACACCTCCCCTTGGCGAGCTCCCGGAGCAGGACCTGCACTGTGAGCAGGGCTTGATTATTCCAGGTGTTATCTGGCATCTCCAGCTGGGCTGCTGCAGAGAAAGGACCAAATAAATGGCCACCAGCACCCCCGGTGTGGCGGTGGAGCAGCAGCAGGGAGAGGCTGAGCCCAGGCATGAGCCAGGGATGCTGCAGGATGAGGAGCAGGCTCTGAACCAGAGAGCAGCAGGGGTTTCCTGAGAGCTCTTGGCTCCAGCCACCAGCTCCTGCTTTGCCAAGTTAAAAACCCTCTTGGTTTGCATCAAGGCTCAGGTGGGGCACCTCATCTCGGGCTTTGCTGCCAGTGCCAGGAGGAGCCGGGCTCTGGTCACGCACAGCATCTAACAGAGTGCTGTGCACACAAGTGAAAACCTACTTTTGTGCTTTTATAAAAGAATTGGGATAGGAATGAGAGTAAAAGTCAAGGCTGGAAGGCAGAGGTGGCTTTGAAACCCCATGCACTTGGCAGATGTGCAGCTTTGACATCAGCACAGCCTGTACCCCCACACCCACACATTTGTGTGACAAACCCCTTTTCCTGCAGCTGGGATACAGCTACAATTCTATGGAAAAGCAGTAATGCCTTTAGCTACAGGAAGGATGTCTGTGTCTCTCTCTGCACTTTCCAAGTGATAGAGAGGTGAGCTTCTTCCATTAACACCCAAACTGTGCCCTTTGTTTCAAGGGAGACATTTCTGTTTTGTCCTTTTAGAGTTTCCTGCTGTTGGGTGGAGGCTGGCATGTGCAAGCAAAGGGAGGCCTGGCAGCTGGGGGAGAAGGTCCCCCATTCCTCTCTGAGGTTTTTGCAGTACCCACAGAGGATGAAAGGAAGGGCAGGGAGGGGGAATTTCTCCTGAGACAGGGCCAGGGGACAGCAGGGCAAAGGCAGCATCCAGGGAAGAGCCAATCTCCAGGACAGCACTCCCCAGCCCCCTCACATCCCAATTTAATTTAGAAATATGGCAGGGAGCTACTGGCTATAGGGGTTTTGATTGGGCTGGAGGGAGGGGAATAACGAGTAAGCGCTGATAAAAAGCCAGGAATGAAGGAGAAGAAATGAAAAGCAGAAATATATGGAAGAAGGAGGACATTATTGATGGCATTAGTGAAGTGTAAACGTGGGGGAAGAAAACTTAATATGTGCTGGCAGGGGAGGACGAGCTCACAAACCTGATGTATTTTAGCTGTGAGGGAGAGAGAGGACAGGGCTCAGAGCTGACACTTTTCTCAGAGCACACCTGTCTAGCACAGACTGGGGGATGTGATGGCAGCACTGGGGCTGGCTGCACCTCCACAAGCTCTTACACCTGCACATTTTGCTCTGCTTTCATCAGAAAACAGGACAGACACCCTACATAAATATAAAGGAGAAGAAAAATCCCTTCTCCTTTCTTAACAGTAGCCTGCACCTAGGCTAGAGAATTCTTTTCCAGAAAAGATATAAAAGGTATCATCCCTACCCTACCACTGGCATTAATGTGTTGTCTCAAAATACGCCCCATCTCGACTTTAGGATGTGTGGCCCTTGGAGTAAGGCCAAATATCCACACATCTGCCATTAGGATTTTACAGGAAACCATTTAGTGGCAAGGTTTTCCCACAAGCAGTTCATCTCCTCACTAAATGAGCCATTTTGACAGCTTCTGTACCATCTTTCTCTGAGAGCTCTTTGGGGCAGTTTGGTGTTAAGGTTCCTGAGCATAAGCAGCCGACAGCTTGGTGGGTTTGGTCACTTCCAGAGAAATAAAGACAGAAAGGAAAGACTGATTTTTCTTTTTTGTTTATTTGTTTTTCCTATTACAAGTGATAGTATCTAAGTTTGCACTCAGTATCAGAACAATTTTAAAATAGATAATTCTCTAAAGGCCTGAGAAAACAGCAAAAATTAAATGTTAAATATAAATGCATGACCGTTTCAAGGTAGTTCAAGGCAACTTCATCAATAAATAGAATTTCAGAGAAAGATGAGTCTCACAGCATCTCCCAAAAGAAACTGAAAATGATGGGAAAACTTCAGGCACAATCACAACAGCAATAGCACCAGGGTGCAAAGGAATGCACATTTCTGCACACTAAATATTCTCCTTACAACCTCCCATCTGGGTCTCTCCCAGGGGGGTAAATTTATTCCAATAATGTCCAACTATTTAGAGATCTGTAATGTCAAGGCAGCCCAAAGCACAAATTCACACAGAGACAAAAGCCCTGGAGAACACTCACAGGTGTGTGCCTCGACTCAGCCTCACCTCTGAACACAAAAGCAGCAGTTTTGGGTCAGACATGAAGTACTTTTTTTGGGNCTCCTACCCTGTGAGCTGGGTGCCCTTCCCAAGGGTGGGCAGTGGTGGGGTGGGATGCTCATGTGGGACGGGATTGGGTCAATTTGCTAAAGAAAACAACACATATTTGGAAGTGATCTATAGAAAAGCCGCAGGCTGATACCAAAATTCTCTTAAATATTTAACCAACAGCCATGAAGAGAAAATTGGCCACTTTGTTTTACCTATAAAGAGCTGGGCTGTGTTAGCTGGCAGATAACAGTGTCTAAAATGCCACAAACAAGGGGGAAATAAAGAAACACAAACACAGGGATAATGGAGGCATAAAAGCACCTCTGTCAGTGGATAAGTCAGGAGCCTTGGTCTGTGTGAGGGGTGGGACTGGAGACTTCCAGGGATCATCCCGTGGGTTTGAAGGGTGCTGGTGTTTAGGGGCTCCTCAGAGACCAAGCACTGCCAGTCCCCAGGACAAAGCTGGAGGGGAGGAGAGAAGCTCAGATATGTCACCCAGATTTCTAGCTGCTTCTGGCTAAAGCAACAGAGAAATATATCCCCTTCCCTTCCAAGAACTCTCCAAGGATCCACAACAGTAAAATCAGAAAGCTCTAACCCAACATTTATAAAGAGGAATATAAAAGAGGAATAAAAAATATTGCTCTGGTGGGTAAGCAGTTGGTTAAATCAGGCTGGAAAGCCAAGAAAATGACATCCCATGTGATGAATTGCAGCCAGGAGGACACAGCAGAGGGAGGGAGGAGAGTGCAGCTCCCAAGTGGCCCTGAGGGAACACAGGCTGCTTGTCTGGGGTGCTGCAGCAGCCTGCAGGCTTGGGCTGTGCATCCATGCCTTGGGCATGCACAAAGGAGAGAGAGAAAGGAGTGTAGAACATGGTAATGGATCTTCAGGCAGGGCAAAGAGGAAAAAGTGTCAAGACCAAATTTTTTGGTGAAATATGCAACCTCTCAGGTGCACCCAGGGCTGGCACTGGATGACAGCTGTGGGAGTCACTGCTGGAGCTCCCCAGCATGAGGTGACTTTGATGGAACTGAAGAAGCCCAAGAGAAGGTTGGGTTGGTGAAGATCAGCCCTGGGAGCACTCTCCAGGAGAAGAACAAACAAATTTAGGCCACAGCTTCCCCAGTCTGGCCAAGGATCTGGGAGAAGTCGCAGCACAGGAAAGTTGTGCTGGACTTTAATGAGGCTGCCTGTGGGCGAAAGTGAAACGAATAAGACTGCTGATGGAAACTAATCACTACCTAAAAGAGCTCAGTACTGATGTGTTTGAGACACAGTTATGAAAGACAGGATTGAACATCTCTTCCAATAAAAGCTGTGTCGAATGACAGCCAGGGCCGACGCAGTTAATTAAAGCACGGCTTTGAGACATTCCTGTATAGAAAGCAATAAACAGCTCGTGCAGTTGATTAAACAGTGAAGACTGGGGGTTTTAAATTGGCACAGGAGATATTTGCTGTAAGCACACCTCAGAGTCCCAGGTATTATTGCTCCAAAACGGGCCATTTGCTCGACTTACCTTCCCCAGAGCAGGAGCAGCGAGGGCGCGGGCACCGGCAGATGAATTTTCTTCCCAGCAAAGGTGGCCGTGGCCATCAGGGAGGTTGGGGAGAGGCTGATGTGTGGAGCAGAGGTGAGCTGAGCCTCCAAAAGTGGGTAAAATGCTTGATAACAGGCACTCATTTTGTTGCAGTTTATCTTTTCCTCTTCCATTTCACGAATGCCCCTGTTGGTTTTTAGACATAAAGAAGCTGTTCCAGAGCTGAAAATTGCTCTCACTGTGAGAGCACCTGGCTTCTGTAGCTTGCAGCTTCCAGCCATCCCTGCCAGCAGCAGCCAGACATGCCATGTGACACTCAGGATACACACAAAGAGCAGCAAAGTGCCTCACCCCAACTTATTTTTATAGACAAAGAAAGAACAATAGCAAAGCCAGAGGCACATTATATGAGTTTCATAATGCCCTGCCATTAAAAACAGCCTCCTGCAGCCTTTATTCCTGAGCAAAGAGTTTTACAGAACAATTTACTAGGGCCACAGAGAGCTAAAGATGGGAGTGGGTGAATATTTTACTTTCCACCTCTCTGGTTCATTAAGCTCAATTAACCCTCTACGTGAGAGTGCTGCCAGCTGTGCTTTCCCACTGCTCTATCCTCTGCTATGCCACACCCACCAGGAGCCCAGGATTTGTGAGCACAGCTCATCCTGGTCATGGAGAGTCCTAGAATTGCAGAATATTTGCATGAATAGGGCATGCATACACAGCCCAGATGAAAAACTGTAAGGTGGTGAGGCAAAATATCTGTGGTGCAATTTGATTCTCTGTTGAGTGGCAGCACCATGTTTCCCAGCTGTAGCTACTTGATGAACAGTGTATGGAATTAAATCAGAGGAATTCTACTCGAAATATCAGCTGAGAGCTGTAAATAATATAGTTAATATAATAATATAGTGCAATGCAATGCAAGCTGCATACAGGTGTCAGAGTGTAGACAGCAAAGAAAGAGAAGATGCTGGATACAGGGCTAATTGGCAATGCTAATTATCCCACACAAATGGAAAACATATATAAAACATTATTTTTATAGGATACTGAATGGTGAAGGAAGATAAAACCACCAAGTTATGCCAGGAGGAGAGACAGAACAGGATGGATTCCAAGGAAGGCACACAGATCAATGATCCTGTGCTGCTTTCAGCCCAAGTCCTCCAGGCTCAGGAACCAAGCAGGGCTCCCTGTCCATTCTGCACTGAACTTTAAAGTGCAGAGAAAAGCATGAACTCAAAATGAATTTCAGTAGTGAAGCTGCACTTTTCATAACAATGGATTTTTTAAAAGGTATGTCAAAGAGAATTGGATTTGGGTCCATGAATACAGCAGTAAGTGATGTAAACTCAAGTTAATTACATTCTCTCTCTCTCCCAAGAACTGGATTTTTCCTTTTTTCTAGCAGATATACTCCATATATTGTAGTCTTGGTTAAAATCTAAGGATTCACTTTAGATCAGTGTGTTTTGCTAGTGAACTATTCTGAATACATTTTGAATTTGTAATAGAGTCTCAGGAGCAAAAACTATTGAGAATGAAGAAGGGCAGGTAGAGACCACATGAAACCATTTGTGACTCTTTTCTGTGGGATTTTGGTGTGAGTGCCCCTGTCCAAGCCCAGCCTGTGCTCCAGGGGGTGGGGCATCAACAGCCCTTGCCCTTTGGGCAATACTTTTTATAGCAAAAATAAAAAGCTCCATCAATGCATGAAAGAGCCCATGGGACCAGGAAATGGCCAAACTGTTACTTGCAGCATTAAATCATGGAATGTCCTGCGGTGTACATTGGGAAAACAAGGTTTGCTCCAGGCTTTGTGGAGAAGATGGGTCTGCTGTGACAGAGTGATGGTTCTTGTTTCTTTTTGGCCTTTGGCCCGTGACTATCATGTCACATCCAGATGCCCACCAGCAGTGTCCAAACAGCATTCATTGCAGTGGCATTATTGTTATTGTTGTTGAAAAATGAAAGTAAACAAGGGACCTGGACGTTTCCACAGGGCAACAGGGTTTTACAAGCACTTTAAAATACACAATTTTTCAAATTTTTCACTTGAGTACTCTCAATAGCAATTCTGTGTGTTCTTACATGGGTTTCAGCCTGCAGATTTATGCTCTAGTGTGAACTACATTGCTACCTCCAGCAGTAAACTTGGGTCAGGAAAAAAAACCAAACTGATATGCCCTGACTGCACAGTGAACCTAAAAATAAAATCCTGTCATTAAGAAGCAGGTTTGCTACACAGAATTTTGAACAGACTTTAATTTCCACTGTACATTCCCACACACACTGGATGAACTGCAAGCACACGCAGGAAGCATTCAGAGATGGGATTTTAAATCCTAGAGCATAAAGAAACTGATTTAATCAGCTTAAAGCATGTTGATAAAATAGTTAAGTAGATTAGATTAAAATTCAACACTTGCAATGTTTCATGAGTAAAGCTGTTCAGTCCCTATGAGTGGCATTTTTCTTTGCCATCATCTAAGGAAACCAAAGGACACTGAATTGGTGTCACTAATATCACAATAAATGCTCTGTTCCCAGCAAACTTGGAATTCAGAGCACTCATAAAGAGAAGGTTATATAAATATCCATTTCCTATTAGAAATTTAATTATGTGAGACCAGGCTATGAAAATCAGAAATTCTCTTCCTGCCCATGTACCTGGACTTTAGAAGACATCCATGTGTTTCTGTAGCATGATACTCTCAAATATTCTGAAATTCTTCCTAAAAAGACAGTGTCACCATATCTCACACTGACACAAGAAATACTTACAGAAGTGATTTTGATATTCAAACACGAAGCTAAGCAGCACCATGAGCAATATCAAGTAAAGCAAATCCATCTCTGTGGTGATTGCTGCCAAGTTCCCCCCAGCTTAGCAAGCAGAACAGGTACAGAGAACTCTTAAAAGCAATCAAAACTGAAATTACAGGGGGAAAAAAAGTAGGACAATGGAGCACTTTGCTTTGCAAGGCTGCTCTAGGTTAGGTCAGGCAGAGTTTTCAATGGAAACAAAAAATTTTTATGCAGTGACAGCAATGAAAACCAAAGTAGGAGATACCCTTATTATCATAAATGTCCATTTCCCTATGTTTCCTTTAGAAACATAGCTTTTCCTGAACCTCCCTGCTTTGCAAGGTTACCAGGAGCCCTGAGGGAAGGGAGCCAGTCCAGCCAAGCTGGCTGAGATGTCCATCCTCTGGAGCTCGTGAGCCTGTGCCCAGCACAAAGTGGAGCTGAGAGAGAATTCAAGAGCCATCAGAGGAGAAATGGCAGAATTTCAGTTCCTCAGGGCCAGAGTGCCTGGAGGCAAAGATGAGGGGGGGAGCTGGAGTGCAAGTTAAGGGCTGCTAAAACCATCTGGAGAGGAAATGGGTGTGATCATTGCAATTGCACAGAGCACACCCAGTGCCTTTCACAACTACAGCGTTAACACTGCAGATATTTTTTGCCCTTTGTGAAGGAAATGTGGTGTCAGGGCCTTCCTGGGACTGTTCTCTGGTGTTCTCTTGCCTTCTGTTCTGTTTTCTGAAATCCTCTTTTTAACAATAATTATGCTGAAGGGCTAGGTAAGAGGAATCCCAAACCACAAAAACACCCCACCTCACTAGAGCACCTGGGAACATGACAAGACACCACCTCTTTGAAACGTCATCCTGGAGAAAGTCTCTTCTGCATTCTACCAGCACACACCTTCCTTCCACCCAGCAAAGCTCGGAGGTTTCCCCAGCAGAAATGATTCAGGATGTTTTGTAGGCACAAGTCTCACTCTTACAGACATAATGAAATTGGATTCATTGGCTACATTATCACAGAATCATAGAATATCCTGGCTTCAAAGCAACCCCCAGGGATCGAGTCCAGCTTCTTAGATACATCCAACACTGTCTACAGAATTCTCTGATGTCCAGAGTTTTGCAGAGGTATGGATACAACCTTGTTTGTGTGGGGTTTTTCTCTGCTGAAATATGAAGTTGTCTGCTCACAGTGCCAATTCAATTTGAGGGTTATTTCCTTATACATCGTGCCTGGCATCAGCAAGGCATCAATGCTCATCTTCACTTACAGAACAAGATTTACAGGTGACAATTCAGAGCTCTGTGTTCACTTGGGCTGCAGTAGAAAGGAGGCAGAAAGCAAAGAGTCTCCAGGAGTGCCTCCCTCCTCAGATACCCTGCACAGACCACGAGGTGCAGGGGAGAGGACAGTGAGACACCTGTGGCCTTTGTGCTGCCCCACAGTCTGGCTGGAGATGACACTTCAGCAGGACCCTCCATGTTCCTGAGGTGCAGAGCAGGACCAAGTTGTGCCCACCACAACAGGGGCATTCCTGCTTCACTTCAACTCTTCACTTTCTTAAGGGCTGTAGAAAGAAGAATGGTTTGTTCATGATGGGTGGGACATGGAGCTTTAAACTTCACCACTGGAAACTAAGACTTATGCATCATCAAAAAAAAAAAAAAAAAAAAAGAAAAGAAAAAAGAAAAGGACAGCAAGTGCTGAAATTGGCTGTTTAGGGACATTGCTGTCATTCTTCAAAAATTCTGGAGAAATGCCAGAGGAGGCTGGCTGAGCTATAGCTGATGCTGTTAGGGAAACATGGAGAGGGCAAGAAGACCCCCAAGGCACTGTCAAGCCCTGTGATTCTGTATTTGTTATTCCTAATTGAGTAGCTCCCTCCCTTGGTGCTGTCCACGGGGTTTCTGTCATCTGTAATGAGCATGATTCTGGTTTTCTGTCATTCAACTCTTCCAAAACAGCACAAATTTTTAAACTACAATTCGAACTCTAAAATTGCAGGAAATACAAATAAAGGGAACAGCTCTGCACAAAGAACTCTATTTCCTATTATCTGTACCCATGAAAATCCAGTTAATTTCCCTGACTTTTTTTCAACCTGCCAGAGAGTAGGAAGTAAAAAAACCCTATGAAAACATTAAAGAAATAGAATTGCGTTTGTGTACTTTGGAATATAAATAAGGAAGGGTTGAAAACAGTTTAGGAAATAAGAGGCTTCGAGTGACTGAATCATACAGAGTTTGGATATGCACAGTATCTATGGAGATAGATACTCTCTGAAACAGCAGAAAACAAGAATGAAAAGGATCCCATCTGATATAGAAGATGTTTTACTAGTTAGACTCCTTTTCCATAACTTCCTGTGTGGAGTTATTTCCCTGGACTTTGACACCCCTCAAAGCTCCCTCAGCCAGCTAAGGAAAAATCTAGACAGAATTATTTCTTCACAATATCCATATTTAAAATACACCACATGAAAAATGAAGACCCCCCCTCCCCCCCGAAATTATAAGTCTCTTTTTTTTTTTTTCTCCTCTTCTTTTTGAGTTTTAGGTAACTTACATGTAGCTTTCTATGTACCTCTTGGAGTCTCCATCCTTTTGCTCCACACCTCTGGAGACAATTCCCTCTCACAGCACCTGTTCATGGAGCCAGGCAGGTTTTGTGAGTTCCCCAAAGGCTCGTCCCAGATCTAATCTTGCTCTCTTGCCATTACAAGGCTGCGTAGGTGTTTTTCTTAATTAAGAAGGGCCTCATTTCCCTTCCTCTGAGACACAACTGTTGCTTTATTAGGTCAAGAAGCATTTCCTCTCCTGATGGACTAATTAACTGCTCCTTGTCCCAGTGAAGGTAACGCTTCCTATCCCCTCCCCTTCAGAGGGTCACCGAGCTCCTCTCAGAGTGAAATGTCCTTTTCAATGAACTTCTGTATTTTACACCGAGCTGTACAAACAAACACACTTGACCCAGCATTGCAATGGAGTTTCAATGCTCACAGGTTATTGCCTTATCCTGGCTGACATGGAAGCAATTAAGCACCCCAGGGTGACCTCGGGGTGACTGACCTCAGCATTTTTCTATTTTGGGGACTGCAACAATTGTTCTAAAAATCATGATGCCGATAAAAATAGGATGTGATACAGTAATATGTGACAAGATCCAGGTTGTCATACTGTATTTATGGGATATGGCTATTTAAACAGACAATATGATTCCTGCTTTTCAATTACATTTTCATTATGGTAAATGATTCGCTGTTTCATTTACTGCTAATGTGCTTGTTAACCTAAATTATTTTATTCCTTCATTAAAATATTCATTTAAAAAAAGTCTAAAAGTCTACTTTCAAAAGACACGTGAGAAAAAAAATTCTTTAAATTATTTTCAAATTCTGAAAGGTTATTTATGTTTTAAAACACTTGTAGCAGTAGACATAAATTGTAATGGATGTATGAAGCTTTTAGTACAAAAAAGAGGTTTGCCCTGCTGATCATAGACCCTTAAAAGTAATTTAATAGTTTCTTTCAGTTTTGATATTCCTTACAGAAGGACACTATTGTCTAGTCAGATGTGCTTAATTAGGACTTTTCAGTGACAAGAGATGCTGTTCAACCCTTTAAGACTCATAAATTTTATAACAAAATGCACGAGATCTGTCATATATTTTGCCAGACATTCTTAAAGCTGGGTAGATAATATTTTGTTTAGCATTATGGACAGCTGTAACTGTCTAGTGGGATTCAGTCTGGGAAATAACCAGTTAAGAATTTTGCTGGTCCAAAGAAGAGGGGCCAAATCCATTGGTGGTGATGGTGGTCCTTCACCCCATGAGTGCTTCAGCTGGGCACAAGGATGTGCAGTCCCTGTTTCCCACACAGTCCTTCCCTGCCTGGCATTGCTTCCCAGCTGCTGCCACCGTGCTCGGGGATTGCTCCCAGCCCTTCCACTTGCTGTGTCCCCGTGCCCTTGCATATTTAATCATAATTGGAAGTCAAGTGACTTTTACGAGACACGAATGTTAATTACCTTTCAAATTGCTGGAGAGGGTACTTTGTCTGGAGTTCCTCTGATTGTGGTAATTAATTAGTTGTGCGAGGTCAGCCTCCTGTCTCGCACAGTTCATTGAACAGCATCTTTTCAAATATTTATAAAGATGTTTTAGTACCTATCACTGAAAGCTACATTAATGTTTTAATTTAAGGAGAAAAAAGCACAACTTAATCCCGACAGACACAACTGTGGTAGTGTATATATACACATCTATCTATATAATAGCAATCTCAAAATAAGCATTAGGTTTTATTTTACTCACATTCATTAAGAATAGGGGAGAAATATATCTGATTCTGCAATGTAGGAAACAAACTAGAAAAATGTACTAAAGCTAAAGCTGTAGAAAAAATTACATTAAAATTTTTTTTAAGTGCAATGAACTACTAGGATTTCAGGAATTTCAAGATGATTAAAGTAGCTGAATATATACAGAAAATCATCACAGATCTTCCACAAAGGCTTAACAGCTTCTGAAAAGTGGCAGATAAGACACACGAGGGCAGAACAAGGTCTGAACCCAATCACAGACACGCAGACAAATCCCAAAGAAGGGCACTCTCTCTTTATGACAGACCAATTTTCAAACTGCCTAATGAGCTACAAAGCCCCACAGGGTAGATAGGTTTTTGTTTGTACCACCACAGCTCACCACAGCCAGTGGAAAGGACACCAAAGTCCATGGGATGTCCAGCCTGGGGGAGCAGGGGCTGCACACCAGCCTTGGTGAGCTCACACACAGCATGGCTTTCACTACAAAGTGACTCTGGTTCTGCTGCACAAAGAGCCCTGGTGCAGTCTGACTATATAAAAGAAGTCCAAATTACTGCCAAGGAGCTCTGATTGGAATATTGTGACTCCTGAAGTAAGGACAGACATTGCATAATTACATGGCTTAGGCTCATCCAACAGATCTGATCACTGGGCACCTTAAAACTGCCTCAGTGCTGCTGCTCTGAAAATCAGCAGGCAAGACCAGACTTCTAAAGCTGAACATTTACAAGTGTACACACAAGGACAGGACATGAACATGTGACATTTTTGTGTGAGGTGGGATGAGATGTCCAGGATTACAGACATACCTGGAGAAGGGCAACCTTAACCTTACACATAAACTCAAACTCCTCCCTTCTCATTTTATTCTCCCTGAAGAATATCTCTCCTGATGTATTATTATAAGACATGGTAGACCTCCTCCCAGTATATGGGAATATTACTTGAATATTTCTTCCTTTTCATCTTAAAAAGAAAAAATTCCTTTTTTATAAAGAAAATTGGTTAGGGACCTCCATCACCTCAAAATAACAGCATAACTACAGCTGCTATACTTACACTTCTGTAATCACTTCCTGATCTACAAAGTAGTTAATCTCATCTATTTCACCAAGTGTGCAGAATTTCTGCTGGGCAACTCAGGGGATACCTGGCCAAACTCTGGAATGCATGGAGGAAAGGCGGGGTGTGGTGATGTCCCCAGCAGGCCACAAGGGCTGAGGCAGAAGGCAGGAAGCTCCACCCTGCTGCAGTTTTCCCATCAGGAGTCTCTGCTCTCACACCCAGCAACCTTGTGTTCTTCAGAGCTTCATTCCTGCTTTCCCAATAGACCAGGACTCCACCCCCTGGGATACCCCAAAGCTCAGTCCTCAATGGAATTTAAACTTTGTCCTAACGTTTTCTGCTGCTCTTTGGACAGAGCAATTCCATCGTGGCTCCTGCCCTGATTTAGGTGTTGGTCTGTCACAGAGCTCAGTGAGCAGCTCACACACACAGGGCACCACATTTAAACATCATCAGGTGTCCACCCATTCCCTGAGGCTCAGATGCAACCCCTTGCCAACCCCCTGAGTTATTCAGGTGCCTGGAAACTCACCTGTTGAGCAGGCCATCTCTCCAGCAAGTGTTTTCCTGCATCTACACAGGTTTACCTTATTTTGTTTATCGCTATCAAATCATCAAACACCAACCCGTGTGACAGAATGCTGCTTGTGCATCACCACGTTACAAACACAGTGAGAAACTGTTGGACTACACAGCTTGTTTCCTGAAATCTTCTGAGGTGCCAACTCGTTATGTTCAAAATTGTTTATTTAAGAAATATTTTAAGAAAAAGTCAGTGACCAGCTTCTCCAATCCTTTTTTTGTTTTCCTCTTCAGGATGAACAGATACTTTAAAAGAGCTTTAGCAGTAATCCCAAATTAATATTTCATTTGAGTTTCCATGCTAGTTTCACACTTTCTAATCACCTATGAAAATAATTTTTTACTCAAGAGTAACTACAGCTGAGTTCTGATACTACACACATTGTGTACATGTACGTATCTTGGTATTTTAAAGTTTGTGGTTTTTTTTTTTTTTTT
>VXAC01004207.1:980354-1012733 GCA_013399225.1 Rhipidura dahli
TTTACCAAAAAATGGAACATTAGTAGGCTTAGTAGCAGTAGTGGAGGTCAGCAGTACCATTATCTTTTTTCCAGGGAAAACTCATTGAACATCCTTTGAGGCCAGCAGACAGTTCCCTCTATACAAGTGTGACTTTGAACATCACTGCCAGAGGTCATGAGAGGCACAACACGTACCAGGTGATGTGCAGTTGGCACAGGGAAGCAGAAAAGATTCCTCTGGCTTTTTTCCTCCTTTTTATCACCTTAAAATATGGGCACTAAATGAGAAACCATTACTTCCATGAGGTCTGTGTTTCACATGTGGAGATGGTAAGCACGATAAATTAGTGACTGAGGATGATAAATTATCCTCCCCTCTACCAGCTCTCCTTCTGTCCATCTAAGACTTGAAAAATTCCAAATTCAACACTTTTGCAGAGACGCCCAGGGCTGGATAGACAAGATTCATTGTTGGTCTGCTTGCTCCACATGAAAAATGTCTTTACTTTTAAGGCCGACAACCTTGAGGACCTTTTATCATCACTGGCATTGCTTCCCTAGATCATCTTCTCATCCTCCAAAAAGGGGATGCATGAGAAGACACTTGGTTCTATTCTGATACATTAGGCACTTCCACAAGTTTTCTGCACTGTTTACACAAAATTCAATTAATGTATGTGACTGCACTGACTCTGATAGAAATAAATGAATTGAGGCTATATTAGGACTTTCTGAGCAATCTCACTGCTAGGAAATAGACTGGGGTAATAATTCTAAAGGCATTGCACGACAGAGTTTCCTTCTGCAAACATCAAACACCATGACTGCCTTAGAAATTAAAAGGAAACCATTAGAAAATGCACAGCAAAATAAATATTCTCAAGATAAATATTCTCAAATGTCCTTCCTGGTGTGTTTATCAACAGGACTGCATTGATGTTGGCAGTCCCAGTCGTGTGGAGTGACAAATCTGAGTAGAGAGAGCATCACCCATCTCAGTTTGTCTTTTAGAGCTTTTGTTGTCAGCATTTAGAGCTTTTGTTGTCATCATTTAGAGTTGATGCAAACTCTTGCACAGACCAAGAGGCCAATCACAAGGCAGAGACTCCACTGCCCCAGTATGTAAATAACCAGATTAACCTCTGTGGGGAAAAATAAATCCATTAGACAGAACTATAAAATTTTGAACAAACCCTTTTTTTTTTTTTTTTCATGTTTTGCATAGAGATTCTCTGTTTAGCAAAGAATTTTAGAATCTAGTTTGTGATGGATCCCAACTTAGGTGCATTTTTGTTGCCTGTTGAATGAAAATGTGGGCATTCCTTAGCCTAAGAGCAGAGTCAGTGAACAGTGTATTTTGGGGTTAGACTGATTAGAAATTCCATTTCCCCCCAAAAAATTAATACCTGCTGTTTGTGAAACCCACAAGCAGCTTCACATTGCTAAGGAAAATCATTAGCACTGTGGAAGAAAAATGTTACCCTGCTGAATTCTGTGGAACAGCATAGAAATGGCATTTCACATCAACGTTCACTGAATGCTTTCACATGAAAGCAACCAGAAAAAGCCTTGCAACTACACTGTGAGGAGACAGATGCTTTATCAGTGATGCAGCCAATTTTTGTTTACTTCTAAGCTTGTGTCAGCTTAAACTACACAGGAATCTGTGCCATTAATAACAGCAAAAAGGCTTTGGGAATGTAAACATTTAAACATTTTTCCTGTCCTGTCTAAAATTTTATAGAATTTCCTGTCCACAGACATTTTACTGAACTTATGAGGATGTACACATAAGTTATTGATCAGGTCCTCAGTCTTTCACCCTTCAGCTCCTTGTGTGTTCTGCCCACCTACGGAACCTGGGGATTCTGGGGCTTTTAAAGGATTGTGAAAACAGCTCCTGTAGAGAACCTTGTTAACAGCAACAAACAAACAAACAAATCCACTGTGGATTATTACACCCATGTGCACTTTCAAGTATGGCAGTGGTAGAGTTTAGTATCTCCATCAAAATTCTGCCTACATACTTATGACCTCATTCTGATCCAATATCCAACCTTTAATTGCTCCACTAACACCAACTGTGTATTTATAAGGAAATAAATTAATTTTTTATAAAGTAATTTACACTCAAGCAAGTGTAAAGAAAATAAAATGTCTCACTGAAGGGAAATGGAGACATCACAACAAGTAAAATTCCTCAGGCCTGTGTAAGAATTCATGATTTCAAAATCATGTTACTTCCATAGCCACTAGATAAAATTTAGTTTTACCTGAGTTTTGAAGATAAGGGATTCTCTGCCAGAAAATGAATGGTAAAGTTTCTGAAATGTCCAACTACTTACGCCTCATAACAACTGTAATTGTGAAGGGGAAAAAAAAAAAGGCCTGATCCATCTCTGATGCTGTCAGCAGAACAAAGGCAGAACCTGTGGAATCGTAGCTGTGTGGTATGAAACTATTTAATACAGTATTTGTATAGAAAAAATAATAGCTTTGAAATTCTATTGACATCAATATACAGCTATACACCTAAGTTACCCAAACACGTGCAGAGCTGCAAAAACATTCAAATAGAATTTGTATAAAAAGCAAAAATTTTCATTAAGAAAAGGGATTTAGCCATTTGTACAAAGTAATGTTCTTTCGCTTCAATTTGCTCATTCTTTAGCTTTCATTTTATAAGTTAAATTTAAAAATTAGTCAACACACTGAATTAAGTATGTAGATTTTCATTTAAATAAATCAGTCAACAATTTTTTTATAAAGTATTTAACACTTCATTGTAGAAACATAGGCAAAATGACTATTATAACCAAAATGAAAAATACTGTTCAATTTAAAAAAATGTACTTAAACAAGAACCTGAAAAAGTTTATGATATGCATAACATTGTTCAAGCAAAATTGCACTAGTATTACATAAATCAAGAGTTTTATAAAGGCCCCAATATGGCAAAGTTTAGAAATAGGTAGTATGCATGCACAATAGTACAACAAAAATCTCTTATAAAACAGCAGTTATTTTTGTAATGCTTGTACAAAGGGAATAAAGAGCAACCACAAACATATTTAATCTGTTAGGTTAATATATTATGACAGCTAAAAGTCAGTCATGTCTAGCAGAGGAAGGAAGAGTCCTCCACAGTATATGTGTGAACACGTCTTTTGTGCCTTTAAAGTTATGTATAAAATATTTTGATTCAGTTCAAACCTGAAAGTAATTGTATTCTTTATTTCCATCAAAATTAAAAAAGGTGAGTCGGAATTTGCCTCTTAGCAACAACAGAAAACAGACCAGGTCAGAGAAATGCTGGAAACTGATACTGATGCTTTTCACTTTTGATCCTTGGACTTTGATATTGAACCCAGACTACTGAAACTTGGGTCTTGCTAAGGTTTCACTAATATGCAGCTTTGCTTGCTTTACCTCCACAATACCACAGTTTATTTTAATTTAAAGAAACTGCTGTGTTTTGAACCCTTTAATATCGCTGAGCAGGTGTGAGGGGTTTTTATGTGATTGTCAAAACCCAATGCTGTGATCATCTGAGTGTTCTTAAGGTTTGGGGTCTGGCTTTTTCCCTACTGCTCGGGATGTGTTGGGGAGTTATTAATCCATAAGTACTGCGTGTGATTAAGTGAATAAACACGTAAAGCATGTGTAGGCAATGCCCTCTTGTGCTCTAGGGTGGCTACTGTCCTACAGGACTGCTGGAGTTCATATGCTTTGTCCCACAGCAAGTAAGGTTTCAGCTTCCAAGATATATCGGTACTATGTTCTATAAGGTTTTAATAAATACAAAGCTTGTTTACATGGTATATATGTTTAGTATATCATGTACAGTCACTGAATTTCTGAAACATAATCATTGTGTTCATGCAGATCATTAGATGTTTCACTTCTATAGTCTCGTTTACTTCTTGGCAACCTAAAGCTAATTTAAAAGCAAGTTATGTTTGTTTGTGAAAAGTTATCTAGCTTCATCAGGATCTGAAGAGAAGTTCTAATGGGCACAAAGAAGAGAGTAGACCATTCAATCATTCTTTCACCATTTAAAATAAACAAAATTACACACTGTACTACAGCTTCCAGACTACATAATGAAAAAGTGCAGATACCATCTTCATCGATTAAGTAGAACCAAAAAAGTTCATAGAAAATAGATTGCTCATTTTCACGCTACAAACGAATATGTTGTTTGCCATTTTAACAAATTTAAAGGTGTGTTATTTCAGCAGCATTGTTGTAAATTGTACCGTAGTGCAGCTTCTTTTTCATAAAAATACCTTACAAATGGTCAGTCAAAAGTCATCAGCAAAAGAAAAACCCAGAAAACAATCAACCAAACAAAAAACAGAGGTAATGCTGATGCCAAAACAATTATAATACTGTTGGTACATAGAAAAGTAATCCTTATATTTTATACATTTATACAGAGTATAAAAGGTAACAGCAGATTATGCCACAGTCTCCCTTATCCCAATATCTATTTTCTTTGGAAGAAGTTCTCTTCTTTCATCAACACTTGCTAAGGAGTTTCGACAGTTTTGTCCATCCACGTATAACTTTGCATATACTGGATTGGCGTAATTCGTCGGCTGCAGAGAAATGAAGCAAACATTAGATCAGTCACACTCAATCAAAATTAGCACTTATGGAAATGGAAATGACTTTGTTAAAACAAGAACAGGTACACATAAAATATAACAGGACATATTGAATAGATACCTGGACGTCTGCAAACCTGATGATGAGTTAATTATTTAGTTGAAAATTAAATTCAATGATGAGACATGCTATTAAAGTAACCAATGACATGACATGCAGCATATTATGATATTAAAACCATAAAAACAACGACGAAAATTAAACGAAAAACCTTGAAAAAATGTCTCTGAGGTTGACTTGTCCACCTTATTACACTGGAAGATTTCAGAATAGATATGAAGAAGTTTATAGAGAAGGTGCACTGTGAGACCATGTGACAAGTTTAACAGTAGAAAACTGCAGCCAACAGTTTCCATATATTACCTGTTCTAAGACATCAGCATCCCATCAATAGCTGACCATGTTTTCGAATTCTGTGGCCCAAATACACAACATGATTTGACCAAAAAATTCAATACTTTCGTAATGTAAATTAAACTTTAATAATAAACCAGCATAACTGTTAATATATCATAGGAGTTACAAATTGAGAAGTCTTTTCTCAACAATTTTGGTCATTTGGACTGTAATGAAAAACATCTGTTGAAATGAGTGGCACTTCAGTACAGGACAAGTCCATTTTTAATGCTGCAAAGCACTTCACTGTGTGAGAAATCCCCTGAGTCTCCACTACCTCCTTCATACTTTGTGCCTCTATTGTCTCTAGAAGGACTTTGCTATACAATTAAAGTTCAGCTTTTACCCATAATAACAGGAAGGGGCACCTTGTGGCCAAAACCCCCCTCTGTCTCTCAACTAATTTATCAGCACTGCTCTGCTTAATCAGATACTGAACACCAGCAAGCTCTAAAAAAAGGAAAATTAATTTGTTTGGTGTAATAAGAAGCAGCTAAACTTTAAATTGCCCAAACCAAAGGAAATCGAAAGAATTGGGTAGGTTTTCTGGACTTGAAAATATTCTGAGTACACCATGGGAAACAAGGAATGAAGGATAACTATAGTCTTAGTTCTTCCTTTCCTTGTTGATCAACTCTGTTTCTGAGCCCAGGATTCAGATATTCCTTAGGCTGGGTAGCTACAGCAGCTACTCAGTTAGTGAGTTAAAAGCTTCCCATTCCATCTGTTACAGGTGACCAAATGACTGCCTCACGATCCAGACTTTCCTGGAATGGAGGCAGAACAAGGTGAGCCACATTTATTTAATTTAGAAAAAAGAAAAAAAAAGAAAAAAAAAACCAAAAAAGAAAAGCTACTCTCAGTTCTACCTGTCTGTCCCCATAGATCTCTGCATTTCAGAAATTTAGGAAAACAGAAATTTAGTTCTATTTCAATTGCCAGGAATTTTTTATTTAATTGACAACCAATAATAAGGATGATAATCTCAGCAGAACAGAGACCCTTGGCATCTATGTGGTGCCTTACTGAGTTATTAAAATTATATATAATAGTAGGGTCTGCCTCATGCCTACTTCTTTGAGTGGTACTGACTGCACAAGGCAGTACAGTGAGGTACAGAAAGAAGCTCGAGTGACCAGAATTTAAGAGAAAAAATTAAAGATGGGTGAATATTCTGGCTTTCATAATCCATGGTTCTGTGCTCCATCAGAAAAATCACATCCCATAGAAATCATTAAACTTCCAAATACAACATATTACAATCATGCAAGAACGTGAATGGCACGAAAGATGGATATAAATTGAGGCACATGAAAATGGATGTCATATTGATGTCCCTTTTGTATTTTAAATTTTTATGTTTGCAAACCTCATGCTAAGCTGTAGTAAAAAATCTGATGTTTTAGAAGGAAATGTTTTATGATACAAATCTATTGAGATCTGAACAATTAAAATATTCTTTGTGAATACAGAAGGAAAATGTTAATTTTTATGTGCAAATTCCTCTAAAACACTTGTTTCCATTATTTGGGACCACCTTTAAGTTTCATAAACTCCACTAAATGCCTGTAATTACATACAAATTACAAATATAGCAGGATACATGGCTGTGAATGCCATGATAAACTTATATAATATGGAAAAGCATCACATTGCTTAATGGTTTTTTATTCCTTTGCAAAGACACATTTGCAGTTTTAGATCATGTTACAGTGATGGGTACAGATGAAATTTCGTATGCAGAGGGGAACCCTTCATTTCAAATAGAAAATGTATTATTTACTGTCATTCTTCTTTCCATTAAAAGAAGAAAAACAAAATTAAAAACAAACAGAAAAGGTCTTTACTCAAAAATGACAGACAAACTTTCTTTAGAAAGGGGCTGTGGTGGAATGAAATGGACTTGGATCATCATTTCTCACCCCTGTTGATAGTGGTCCTTTCAAGTCAGAGTTTAGGTAGATTGATGGAGCTGTGTGGGGAAGCTTGAATGCAGTGGACCCTCCCCCTATGTATCTGGCCTGTATAAACAGAAAATTTTAGTTTCTGTGCTAATAGAGCATTTTCCACGTGTACTTATCAACACTGCTAAGCAAACAGTGCACCAACTAAAACCATTATTTTAGAGCGATCCACATCAATAAAAACCTCCTTCCAGGTATTCCTTGGCACGAAAAACTCTTACATTCAACACAAGAATAAAATCCAGCGTTTCATGACCATTTCCCACTAAGGATTAGGGCCAGACCTCACAACAAGCGCTGGCTCAGCCACTCTGCCTGCAGTGAAGAACTCCATTTCCAGCTCACCCCCTGCGCTGAGCACCCTGCCCGTGTGATTCAGCGATGGCATTCCCAGAGCCATCAGCAATCCTGTTATTGCTTTGTCAGAAATGCCACAGAGCGGCGGCTGCCCTTTGGCGTGGCTCTGATTACGGAGCTCTGGGAAGGATATCGCGGCATTGCCCCGCTCATCCCGTGTCACATCACTCAGGGACTTCAGTCACTCGAGTGCCGCTGCAGGAGTGACAGCATCTCTTACAAGGAAATGATAATACTTACTGGCTTTGTGTAAACATTTAATCTATCTGCCCCGCCAGGAATCCCAGTTCCTTACGCCTTGGGAGGCTTTCACACGGGAAATAAGTCAGTCTCATGTGTATGCATGCACTCTTTTGTGCTTCAAACAGAGGGTGGACAATAATATATAATAATATATTTCCCATTTTCAGTATTTGCCACCAGGCTAAAAGGACAAGTTGTTGTTTGACAGCTTACAGACAAGTCTGCCTTGACAAAAAAAACCTCCAATCATTTTGTAGTTAATTTCTAACTCTATTTTGATAAAATACAGGCACTTTGAAAAATGACCATCAGCAAGCATCAGGCTACAAAACAACTGTTAATATATACATGACATTTATTCTAATGAAATCTAACATGGTTTTATATTCATTAACTAAACCTAAATGTCATTGTTCTACACTTCTATTTGTTACATTTAAAGACAAAACCTTTGCAAGACATAAAATAAGTAGTGGCTTTGCCACTAGAAAGAGAAAAAAAAATTACCTTTTCTGCATTTAGAGTAAAATCTGAGGCTAAAAGACCACCTTCACTGTGGTCATGGCCCACCTCATACATGTTATATGATGGATTGCCAATTTCTACATTGATTCCTCCATTTATCATGGGTTGTCTTCTGATGGTTTTTGTTCTGCAATGCACAAACATACACACAAAAAAGAAACTAGTAAACATTCAAGCAAATCACTGTGTTTTTTGTTTCTCTTTAATCTATAAGACAAACAGGATGAAAAAGCATTTCCTGCAGAGAAAACCATAAAATCCTTCCATTTTCCAAGCAATGTAGCAGTCTGAGCCTATGTACAGATCTCACAGAAGCTGGAAGCAGATATTTTATTGTTTTTCTCAGTTTGGCTAGAGTGGTATGAATCCATACAAAGTGCCAGCTCACTGTCCACAACCCCGACTTCCCCCAGTTATTCCCAGATTTCCCTCCCTTGCAAGGAAAGCCTGGCAAACTCACTGCAGATTCCCTGCAGGAATGGAGAGAACATGAGTCATGTCCCCTTGCTCATTCATTTCACTTCTATTTCAAACCAGTTGCCCAAAGTCAGTTGTAAACTGAGGACAAGCAAATGGTTTCATCACGATGCATTAAAAATGTATGAACTTGTCATTGTTCCAGTTTGTATTCCCTGCCAGTGGTTATTGGATCACTGAAGTTCAACTTGAATCTTCTTTCAAGCTTTAATAAAAGATAGAGACTTATTTTTACACCTAACCTTGAATTAAGTATCAGTGAAGATAAGTGATTGAGTTGAATTGTTTCTGTTGCTGAATTCATTTCTTTTAGCTAAGGAGGTGATTTCAGCCCCAGCAATTGAAATAACCTCAAGAGGGTAATTTTTTCCCTATGCAATATGTTCTCTAGAATTACAAGGGAATAACAGGGAGGTCATAGTCAGTATGATAACAGTTGAGTCCTCTTGTTGGCTGAGTAACATGCAGTCAGTGTCTGAAATCCAATATACTAAATGATCTGTATTTTTCAGAAATGTCATTGAAAAAATATTTCCTAAAATAGGCACTTAACAGGAGCATGCAAGTGTTGAACAACTACACCTAGTATAATACTTGACAGTCTTCTCTGAAGAGATAAAATAACTCTAAAATACATTTTCAAATATAATTTTAAGAAGAAAGTCCTTTATTGAGGCTAGTTCTATTTTTCTACTGAAAATCTATTATTTAACAAGTGATTCTCAGTAACCTAAATAATTCACAGAGCAGCAACTGGTCTCAGGATTTGGCTATCACTAACCTCAGTGTTTTAGGTACAGCAGCTCATAATGACATCCATGGAGCCTGGCAGGGCCAGCATTACTAACAGTATGGTCAGGAAATATATTTATCTTGTTGGCTTTACTAAAAGGTTTTAAAAATTGATGCTTACTAGTTTACACCAGAGTTTTCAGTGAAGGTGCTGTGTGTGGTGCCAGATCTTAGTAACTTAAAAGATTCTTTTAGCCTGAAGCACTGAGATGGTCTCGTAAATGGCCACATTTGCAGAAACAGCAGATTCATCACCTATTTCTAAAGGACTTAACAAAGAGACATTATTTCAGATGTGGGGTAACAAGCCCCAGGAGAAAGGAAGACAGCTGCTCAAGGCCAGCAAGCAGGACAGCTACAGGCCTGAAGGAAATGGTTTGCTGTCCGATTCCTTCTCTGGGCCTTCCCTAGGGGGCCATGTCCTTATTACCAGGAATCTTCCCTTGTTAAATCTGCATCACCATCAGGATTATGTTTTTGTCTCTGAACATGTGGAGGGGAGCAGCTCTCTCAGGTGTCTCATACAGCAGAAACACTCCTGCCTCCCCTGGCCACCAAACACGGTCTTGGAAGAAATGCCCAAAGTCAAAAAGTCAAATACAAGTCCTCGAGTTCATTATTGACTCTAAGGCAGCTAAATTCAAGAGAACAAAATATTCCATGCTCAGTGGAGGAATTTGGCTTCCTGTGCAAGATACCAAAGCAACACAGTGATGAGGAAAAGGTTTGGGACTCTACAGAAAATATTCTGAGTATTTTTTATAACTCTGATAAAACTTGAAAATATAAACAATACTCAAAATTTGAGTATGTGATTTCAGTGAAATACATGAATTCTGTTAATTTCTCTAAGCCTCTGGATAAAGTTATTAACACTTATACAGCCTTGTCAGGATCCAGCAAAGTGGGTAAGAACTACAATTTTTTATCTACTGCATGTGGAACATAAATATCAATAACAGAACATGTTTGTTCCAGCAAGAACCAAAATGCAACTGATTTCC
Organism: Rhipidura dahli; assembly: GCA_013399225.1. Taxonomy (NCBI): domain Eukaryota; kingdom Metazoa; phylum Chordata; class Aves; order Passeriformes; family Rhipiduridae; genus Rhipidura; species Rhipidura dahli. The sequence goes on from VXAC01004207.1 coordinate 990,765, forward strand.
TGCCTCCAGAAACAACTCCCGGGTCATTTGTTGTGTATTTTGTTTGTCATATAAAGTGATTTTTTGTATATCAGAAAGATGAAAATACTTAAAAGATTTTTAACTTCATAAATAAATATAAAATTACTTACCTTCGTTTTCTTTTGCAAAGAAATAGTCCAATTACAAGAGTAGTGATCAAAGTCACCAGTAAAACAAGAGGAACAATGATTGCTATGCTTCCTAAAACAGGAGAAGGAAATACCATTGAATTATCATGGCTTCACAGCTGTAAAACAGTTAATTTAATTAAGAGAGAATAATTTCCCACACCAGCAATGCAATTTCATGTGATGAGCTTCACCCATCAATTTGAGATTTTAATGCTGATCAATAAAAAACCCAACTTCATTAGAGATAATAGCATACAGACAAGTACTTTCATAAACAAATCAGGAGTTTCCTCTTTCTGGATACCAATATACTTTGGACTAATTCCCTGCCCTCATTTGCAGCAACAGTCCATGAAAATGTGTGGAATTGCTGGACAATTTGGACTGCAGTGGCACGGCCACTGACAACCACCAGGATCTTCAGCAGTTTAGGTCATGCAATTAATAATTCAAACTATTCAGTAGGCTTGGCTCTGGTTGAATAATTAATTAGTATTTATAGGTATCTGTTATCTTTATTTGTGGGAAAGTAAAAGGCAATGAGCAATCTTAATTTCTAGATGGTTGGTGCATTCCTGCATTTTGCTGCATTTTACTGCATTGTACTTGAGAGCCAACAATTTTGTTATGTTGATATAGGCAATCAGAAAAACTACAATAATGCTTAACGCAGCAGAAAAACAGTGCACAGATCAGACAGCGATGTTAAAGGAGAGGAGGGAACAGGGAAGAAGAAAATGGGCTTCACATTATTTTGGCAGATAATTTCACTGAAATGAGACTATCTCCAAAAATAAGGTCAGCAACTGCGCCCTTATTTCTCAGCCTTCCTTTAAGTACCTGCTCGTAAAGAAATACATGCAACAAATAATTTTATGTTATAAATAAAGGACTTATAAAAACAGGGCTCCAGCATAAAGCCAGTGTGGAGTGGCATGTATTTTCTTTAATATCACAATCCTTAACTGGTGGAGAACAAAAATATTGCTGCTTGTTTCATTGGCTATATTTATTGATTTATTAAAAAGAAAAAGCTGCTGGCAGTGTCTTCTCTACATTAAACACATTCTAAATAAAGAATTGAAAAGTGCTTTGAATTCTGCCTGAAGGCTTATTGAAAGCCAAGTCAGGTTGTCAGAGACACGAAATGAAGTACTGAATAAAAACTTGAAGCATCCTGAGTTCACTTTAGCTTATGAAGATTCAGCATGCAAAGGATATTACAGCAAGGCTCTTTTAGGACAACATTTGACAAATAAATGGATTAAGTTCTCCTTGGGAGCCAAAAAAAAAGAAAAAAAACTTTAGTTTTGTCTTGGCATGCAAGCATTCAGGAAAAATATCCTGAAAAGCATCCCTCCAGGAATGAATTGCCATTTGGAAGCCATGCTGCAGCCTGGGGTCTGGGAGAAGCCCGAGACAAACCCCCATTTCCCAAACCATAGCTGATATTCCCTCAAAATGAAGCAGTGATCCAGGTTTTTCCTGCTTTTTTTGCCCATTTCCAGCTTTGGTGAGTGTCCTTTCACTTGTGTGGATCACTGGGAAGGTTTCATCTAAGCACCAAGCTGACCTGAATAGTGGGCAGCTCATTTTGCTGCTTCACTTGGGCTAAAAGTGACCAAGGCAGATACAGCAGGGCACCAGCAGCACACTCAACCCTCTGCAGGGAACCTTGTCCAGTTTAAGCTGCCAGTAGTGCAGCAATGCCATCCTTTTATGCTTACAGACATGTTTAAAAAAATACTGCGGGAGCTATTCTTACTTTCAGGATGATTTTCACAGTAGGTAAATTCCAACCCTCTACAGACAGCCAACACAAAAGTTAAGCACTGCTCACAGCTCTATTTTTGATGCTTTCAGAAGGATTTGAATGGTCAGAGGTCTCACACTGGCTCCCTGCACAGGGCTGATATGGCCAAATGCTTGTCACTTGACACGCTTTCCTCAAGGAAAGTGCAGCCAGCCTTGGAGAAGGGAGAGAATGGCCTAAGAAATGCATCCAAACTGCCTCGTGCAACACCAAATGGCAACCAGAAAGTCAAGAAATATCTACATCTGGGGTCCTTTTTATAGAAAAAGATGCAGGTAATGAGCATTTTTCACAACACAAACTCACATTTTAAAATATCACAAGGCTCAGATTTCTTAACTCAGCCAAATTTGATAAGTGATAGCAGTTATTGGAAGTACTTACTGGTACTGATGTTGTCAGACTTGCTGCTTTTGGGAGCTGGCCTCTCACACTGCGTGCCTGACCAGTTGGCTGAACATCTGAAAGGATCCAATTAAGATGGGAAAGTTAATAAATGTCAGCTATTAACCCAGAAACCCATGAAAGAGACCACCAGCATCTTCTCAAGAGCTACACGAATGACAACAATGCTTCCCCAAAACCAGCAAGAAGCCTCATGGAGGGAGCCAGCAGGACTCTGCCATGGCAATGACAACATTCAGAGTAGGGTTTTAGTTTAAAACTACACTTCTGAATATTTGAATCCTGTTATTATCACTGCAACCTTCATTCCAGATGCCATTTCTAATTTCTTGAACAATAAAACAAGTTTAATCAAAGGTATATTAACATTTTATCTTTTTAAATTTTGAACTTTATAACCAGATACGCATTTAGAGAAATATATTTATATGTGTGTTCTGTGTAAGCAGACATGAGAGTTAAAGAATAAAGAGTTGTCCTAAAGGGTCAGGATCCTCTCCCAGCCTCAGAAAGCTCTAAATACTGTTTATATTCAGAATATGTGTTCCAATAGCCAGGTGCCTGGATTATGCACAGCTATTCTGCTATAATTTCCTTGTGTGAATACCAATATGCAAATATTTCTTCAACTGGGATTCAGAACACTCTCCATGCATACAAGCAAACACAAGGAGTCCATGGCAGCAGACTCAGCAAAATCCATCAGAAACCAGAAACAAATACCTGAATGAAATTCAATCGCTTATTCAACCTGCTGGAAATATGATTAAGTTTACTACAGACCCTCAAACTCTCCTTGTGGAAACCGCAGGAAGTCGTCACTTTTCATCTGTCTCTGTTGCATGTTGTGCTATGAATCATGGTTTTTTTCTAACTGTTTTTAAATTATTTATGAATTTCTGCGTGAGTTATCTTTCGGAAGGTGCAACAAAGCGTTGCCCTCACACAGTTCCAAGAACTGCTGCTATCTGATGCCTTCCTAAGGATTTAATAAATTGCTAAGTTTAGAGGTGGACATGCTTAACAACTGATATTGTTCTATAACAAAAGAAGTTTTGGAAAGATACCAAATCCTCTAGACAAAAGCAGTGCCATTCTTAGAGAAGAGCCCTGGGCAGCTTTGCTGGTTGTGCTTTGGGCTCTCTTCTGTCTTTTCAGATCACTGCAGAAGACTGGCTCATTTCTCTCTTTGCTCCTAAGCTTGTTCCAGCACAACCCAACATTCACATAAATCTCTTTACTGGGTTTCATATTAAGCTTGAACCTTTTTTTTTAAATTAATTTCATTTTTGGTATGAAACATTATGAAGGTGCTTAAACTTTACAGAGGGAAGGCACGGATGGTTTTAAAATCATTATTGATTTATTTTAATATATTAATTATAATTGCTAGTTGACTCACAAATTGTCACACACTAGCTGAATTGCATTATAATTTAGAAGTTCTTCATGTTTATTGAAATAAGTTTGTTTACTTAAATAAATATGGTAAACACACACCTAAGTTTCCTCACTGCAAAGAACCCCCAATTAGGAATTACACACATGCTTCACAATGATATATTTATAACTTAACCTGACTGACTTTTCCACCTGCTTGCCATCACTTCAGCACTCCCTAAGTCACAGGGAACACCTCACTTTTATCTTTCAGAAGATGCATCTGTTCCTTTTTCTTTCCAGTTCTTGTTTTAGTAATTACGTAAGATAGAAATGCTTGTACCGACAGCTTACCTTAATAAGATACTATTCAGGGAACTTGCTTTTTAAAATATCAATTTTCAGCATGCAGCTGCAAAATAGGTGTTTTCATTCTTGTAGAGAAGCACTATATATCTTTATACTTAGAATATTCTACTCAGCTCCAAGCTGTTGGTATGTGACAAACATGAAATGAAGTCTTAATATTTCTGACTGGTATTTTGCATCATTCCTGCTCAGGATTCAGCTCATGTGATTGAAACCTATGTTGACAGGAAATTTGCATTTAATACTACCCTATTGTAGGGGAAAAATTTATTTTAGAGTTAGACATATCTAACTTTTCATCTAAATTATAATAAATTTATATTAAATATTTCAAATGCTTCCACTGTATGTAAGAATCATTATGATCAATCTGCCCTAAAAACAGTTTAAAGAATGTAAGACAGTGAGACTAACAAAAGAATCACCCTGAAGCATTCAAGTACAAGCTCATGAGAAAATTGCATAATGTACAATTACATTCTTCAAAACCTTGGAGAAGATAAGACACCACAACAGCTGGTGAAGAAAAAAATCCTACAGCTAGACATGCAGTAAACAGAGGAAAAAAATAAGGTAAAAATATTAAAAATTTTTTACCTATCTTGGTATTCTAATTGCAAAAATCAGCAATATTGAAACATCTGAGGCATCTGATAGAAGTCTTATGAAAACATTGTTTGTTGCCACTACATTTTAATTTTTTTCCAAATGCTTGCTTTCTCCAATAAACTTCAAAGAGACTGGAAGGATGGCAGTCATTTCCTTCCACACTTTGAGGTGGAATGATTGCCCTTATGGTCCAGCAAGCTACTAAAGGCTTGTCTTGGGAGACAGAGCAGAAAAAGAAATAAAGCCCAGGGGAAAGGGATATTTTCTGCAAGGGGATTTGACACAGAAAACCAGCCACGAGCAGGCATATGAATAATGATGGGATTGGGACATGGACAACTGTTCATGCAGGAATGTGGGAAATGAGCAGATCTTAATCAGTTTTAATTGTCTTCAGAGAGAAATTGTTCTTAATAACAGCATTTTCTGGTATCAGGACATTTAAATTCAGACTGCTCAGATCCTAGCAGGGGAACTGACTCCTTGTTCAGTTTGCTGCACATCAGTTTGTCCCTTTCTAAACTCTTTGGTACCAGGAGCTGTTGTTCTGTACCCTTTTCAGGGGCTGTCTGGTCAGGCAGGACATTTGCAGCAAATAGAAAGGCACTAACGAAGCAGAACCACATCAAGCCACTTTTTGTCATCCAAGACTTACCACACTCTCAGGAGAAAGCACAGCGAAAATGCCTAATTTGAGTCACACACAGACAAATACAGATGGAGACAGATGGGGAAGCTGACAGTGAAGAACAGGCTGGAGTCAGCTGTGTGGTGCAAGGTGCTGCAGAGAACATCTTAGGGTGCAAACCTCCAGCTCCCAGCAGAACCAGAGAAAGATCAAAGAGCAGCAGCATCACAGGGGATGCCAATATGAAAACTAAAAGTGAGTGTAATAAATAATGTTTGTACACCTTCTGCTGCCAAGGTCTTTAATAAAACTGCTACTGCTCTCTCTGTAACAATTTAGTTCTATGTCTATAAAGAGATGAGTGCTTGGGAAGTACTCATCTGAGGTACAGGATGCCTACACCACTGGAATTATCTGTTTGGTGGAAATACCATTGCAAAGAGAGACATTTAAAAAACCTTTCAACTCATGAGATTATGAAGGTGTTGCACTTGGGGTGAGGAATGTTTAGAATGAAGATATTTACATTCCCGAGATGGATCGTGCTGTTGTTCCAGAGTCTGCTCACGACAGAAAATGCCTCTCCTCTCTTCCTGTATAACTCTTACAGGTCAGTGTGCTCAAACATTCTAAACACAGTTATACAGGCACTTGACCATTTGACTATGAAATGTCTCAATAAATAGAAAAAAACAGTTTTAAAAAAAAGCTAATTTTATGGCAGCGTGCAAACCTTTTTAGAATTTTGTTTCTCTTTTTTTCCCCCCTCTTTGTGCCATTGGCATTGTCATAAAACTAAAATACAGCAGGCATAATATGCAGTTAAAAAGAGCTTTTGTAGACAACTGTTTTCCGACTGAATGTACCAGTGCAGATCCAAAAATGTCAGCAGCATTGAAAGATTAGCCTAGAAGTGTAACAGAATCTGTGGAACAGCCCTTATTAAACAGAGCTGGAAGGGGAACTGAAAATGTTCCTTAGCTATAATGATATTTCTTCATTATACAAAGTAATTATCTAACTTTGCTTTTTAGTCATGGCATAGCAAGATATTCTAAAATATATTAATGAAGGTATCCAACCTTACTATTTTAAGAACACTCACATTAAAATTTCACTGGAATTTGTCTTATCATTAATATTAAGACAAGAGAACATCTGGATTACAGTTATTTACTACCTACATTAAATTGCATTGAAAGAGAGAAATCAAAATACTCTTTTTCCTCACAACTCTGCAAGGATGCCATAGAATGAGAAAAGCCCTACACTAAACCAAATCATTAAACTATTCCTTGTAATAAATTTAGGAATACTTCTACAGATATGCTTTGTTCATACAGGGAACTGATATAATAGAGTAAAACCTACTGATAAACCTCTAAAGTAAAGAACTTTCATAACAAAGAAAGACCAAAAATCCCACCCCAGGACTGATCAATAATTGCATATTCTGTATCTTCCCCTCTATTGTAGGGTTTCATTATTTTCAAGTAATAACTTTTCCATAATCATTTTATACATGAACAGACCACATTTTACTAGTTTTGTCTAATGAGCATCCCTCAACATCATAAAAGGAAAATAATGTAGAAGCAAAGGGATAGAAAATTTATACTTGTTACCTGAAAATGAAATACAAATTACCTTGCAATCCAACACATTCAGAACAGGATAATTACATCATCCAAAAGCAGGCAAAGCAACAAAAAATTACTTTTGAGGAACACCAAAAAAATCCCATAAATTTAGTCAAAACATACATGAAAAAAATAAAACTTGACTTTACAAATGAATTTTAATTTGGGCATGACATTACTACACACAAATCATTATTCACAGTTGCTGCACAATGTTCACTGTAAAGGAGCAACTTCCAAGTGCAACTCAGCCTCATTCATCCCAAGGGTGAGAAAAAGAAGAAACTGAGGGTTGTTAAACACCATGCTATCAGCAATATGTGTACAGTACAGAGGCTGTACAAGTATTAAAAATAATATACAAAATAATATACAGAAAATATCTAAAAAGCATGTCCAGGTGACTACTACTGTAGCTGAAATTAGACTGAGCAATAAAACAAAAGGAAAAAAAGGTAAAAAGAGGAAATGGTAAAACTACAAAGGAATGGGAAAGGGCTGGGTAAGTCGGTAGATAAAAACTCCATGTTTTTCCCAGGCAGTGATGTACAGCAGCAAATACAATGCAAGTTATATCTGAAAAATTTTAAATTCATGTACAAAAGATATCTGCACTACATCCTAGTTAGTAAATGCTCCATGAAAAATATACATATTCCTCTTTTTCCAAGATCTTATAACTTCCTCCTCTGACAACCGCTCCTCAAACACCTGTTTGCATTTAGTTCTCAAACTAATACTAGTTTGTGGTACAAAGTGGATAAAAGATCTTTTATCACACAAAGGCATAACCTGCAGATTATGTTCAATTTCAAGATATTTATAACAAGGGTATTTTTAGTTGAAAAAGAAAGCTCTCAAAGGACTACCAGAATGCTGTGAAATTCCTGTTGTAATTGCAATTGGGGAGCTCATTAAATATACCCCAGGAAATCATATGGAAAGCATTTACTGCAAGATACTTGATAAAAATTCCTGGTTTGTACTGCCTCTCAGGGTTACCTGTGCCTTCTCTTAGTCAGGCTTTTCGATCCTGCAATTGTTCTACACCACAGTGGCTTTTTCTAGCCAGCCTTCAGAAAATGCCAGTTAGGGGACTGCATGCTATGTTCCCTTTCTTGCCCACAACTGGACTATGCATGTACCTGAACCTTTTTCTGAGCAGAGGTTTGCCACAGTGATGAGTTTATTTAGTTCTAAACCTGGCTGTAAATGCAGCACTTGCACAAGCTGCACGTGCACTTACATAACAATTTCACATTTGAAGATTTTTCAAAGGGAAGGGAACGTCAGCAGGAAGGTGCAGCTTCACAGGCACCTGAGCAGCAGGGGAGCTCCTCCACCCACAGAGAGGAATGCACTCTTTCCTTTCTCAGTTCTGTGACCCAAACATGTGCACACACCTGCACACACAGGTGCTCACCCTCACACACTCCCCTGGCACAGTGTCCCTCTCCAACCTACTGGACATAAAGCTGACAGGAACAACTTGCTAACACTGCAGCAGGCTGCCCAGAAAAGATGAGGATGCTCCATCCCTGGAAGTGTCCAGGCGAGGCTGGGTGGGGCTCTGAGCAGCCTGGGACAGTGGAAGGTGTCCCTGCCCATGGCAGAGGGGCTGGAACAAGATGAGCTTTAAGGTCCCTTCCAACCCAAACCATTCTAGGATTCTGTAAGAACAGCTCTCTAATTTATTTCACTCCTGCAGGAGTTATTTTTTGTAATTTATCCATGCTACACTTCCAAGTCCAAACTTTGTTATCACCTTTAAGCAATTCCACAACTTGTTCTCTCCCCAGTTGTTCAGTGTCTTTAACCTGTTACTTGCCCAAAATTCTCCATTAAGAAATGAAGTAATTTATTCTTTCTCCACCCTTTGCTTTTCAGTTCCCTCTGTTATCAAACTTCTTTCTTCCAAGCTCCTGCATGGTCTGTGCCTTCTCATTAACTCTCCAGGATGACTTGTTCCTCATTACAGAGGAACTGGTGTTTGTTCTAATATTGAAATACAACACACACTTGAATCCCTCTGAGCGGTCATACTAATGTAATGCTGTCCTCTGTCTTCTATTATGTAGAAAATTAAAAATTATATAAAAAAGTCTATAATGCCTAGTGTAAGTGGCTTATGATTTGATCACATTTATTTGCAGATAATAATAATAATAGAACACATGCATGTGCAGGTATAAATAACAATAGTAATACAAATAAAAAGATGGAATTACAGCAATATATAGTTATGATGAAGGTATAAAAGAAACAAAGCTGAGAGAGAGCAATATTCTGTGCTAAAGTTTCTGTAATAAAAGCCCTGCCCATTCAACAACCAGAGACACTCTTGAGTACTTGAAATTTCTAATTCTTTTCAGTTCTCTTCACTGGTATCATACGAGGTGTTATCTCTCTCTAAACCTTGCTTCTCTTGCAGGAATGAATATGCAGGTGGGTAATTAGTGAGAAGGAAACAGAGAGAAAAATAAAGGTATTGCTTAAAAGACAGACTGATAGAACAGATGGAATGGACAGTTTGTGGAATACACAGAAAAAACATTCCTCGATTATTTCCCACATGAATCTGATCTCCTGATCATGCTTGTTTGCAACTGATGTGTGAACTTACTGGTGCAATTCAGACATATCTCACGTGCTTCTGTTATGTTACCATCACACGCACTCTCCACCCAAAAGTGAGCAGTACTAAAGAGATCCTTAAAAATGTAGTACAGGAATACTAAAATTACAGTAACTATTTAAGATTATGCTACTTTAAGATACCCTAAGTAGTACATTTTTCAGCAAAGGTCATTACCCCAAATTTTAATATTCTGAAATTCTCTCACAATCTCTGTAACCAAGCAAGAACAATAATGTGGGGGGAACAATAATCATCATATACCTAAAAATAATGCTAAGAATTACTAATTTAGATTGTATAGATGTCCAAAGAGAAACCACAGCATATTCTGCATATTTTAAACTCTGACAGATCATTCGCTGAAACTGGCCTTCATAAAACCTTCTATTTTTTGGTGGCTTACATGAAGCCACAGTAAGGCCTTAATTCATTCCTAAAATGGTTGGGTGAAAACCACAACTCCTTCTTCAGAGTACAGCTGATATTTAGGTCATTTACTGCATTCAAAATTAAAAAGACACCTTGAGACAGGAAGATAAAGTAAAAATGTATGCCAGCAGCACAGGTTGTTGAAAGGAGAGTCTGTTCTTACAGGCTTTGAGTTACTCTGTGTAATTATGGCTTTAGGGTTGCCCTTTGGAACAGATAAATCTCATTCTCTATTGTCTTTACTGAATGATAATAAGGGCTTGATTATGAATAAAGTTTGCATTCTCAACTGATGCTGGCTGTGAGAGAGAGCAGAATTCCTGCTTAATGAAAACAAACCCAGGTATCTCCTATTTCTACTAAAAATCACCCACTTGTGAATTAGAGACTGGTTAGAAAAAAGCAGCCCTTGGACAAGGTTCTCCTGGAGCATTTGAGAGAAAAAGCAGGAAAGGAACAGCCAGTATGGGACTTTATAGGCAGCAAGGTGCTGTTCTTAGGGCTGCACGATTCTGAAAACACAAGTGTGCTATACAGAGATGTAAAAAGTTCCAAGAACCCATGTCCCATCCACTGCTATCAACAGACCCACCCCTTACTCTTCCAAGTCTAAGAAGTGGTAGTCAGGACATTAAACTTGCTTCCAGTGGATTTAGGGTTCCTCAAGTCAGAGAGTTTCCTTGCATGAGAACATGTTTTAAAAAAAATTACATTATTCACCCTAAGCAGTCACTGTCTTTGCTACCCACCATACACCCACATCATGTCCCCACAGCATTCTGTGTTTTCATAAACTATGCACTAAGTTTAAATCTGTGTGAGTTTCACATTTTATCCCAAGTCTAGGTCTTTGGTTCATGATTTCACTACTGACTTTTGCATCACAACCACTGAGCGAAGCTATGTTCCTCTGCCAGTGTTTTGTATCTCTCTGCACATTTGTTTTTTGGGATTTTCAAAGACCAAGGTTGCTGTTTCCTTGGTGAAGACCAACATTTTCTCTTTAAGAAACAGACCTAAAATCCTTTAGAGAAGTAGAGAACACAAATATAATTTTCTTTTTTAATCAGAGAAGTCAATGCTATGATGTAGCTCACATACTCTTGTTTAACAGTTTCTGTTTTACAGAATTATTTCTATAAAATTAACAAGATTAATAAATACAAGCTTCACTCCTGAAGTTGTACTTAAATAGCTGTTCTGCTCCTTTCCCTGTACAGATAAGAAATAGGAAGTCAGGTTTGGATGACAGAACAACATCACTGTTCAATAAACTTTATGCTGTGTAGGATTAACTTGGCAAAATATCTCAAAACATGAGCAATAGAAGCCAAGTGGCATTTTCATTTCTTTTCCAATTTACTCAGTAAAAATAAAGCTTTTTATTTCTTCCTCTAATGATACACACACTCCAAATGTATTTTTAAATATACTCATCAGTGCAGCTCTCAGAGGGTAAGTGTGTATTAGAGAAATGGTCCCCCAGATTAAGTATATATTGTGAAATGTATGTGAATGTGCATGACTTGAACCAATGAACTGTGGCCTGGAATGATGTCACAGAATGTGCAGCATTAAGTGGAAGGTTAAACCTACTTGCATCTCGGCTCATTAAACGTGGTTAAAGTGCAAATTCCCTCATTCTGACAGTAGTAATCACAAGGGTTCACTTTCTGGTCACAGCGCTGACTTTTAAACCCCACAGAGCATCTGCAGAATTTCAGTAAAATAGACCTACATAAATATTCTGCCTTGTGCTGAACAGATTTTAAACGCATTATATTTATAACCATGGCAAGACATGCACACGTTCACAGGCACACACTCACAGAAGACAAAACCAACATCCTTTTTTTCATAGAAGGTCCATCTGACAATACTGAAAAGTTTGCTCATGAATGTTGACCAAACAGTTTTTAAAACAATGGGCTTATGCTGCCTGAAGGGGTCTCAAAGTGTTATTGTCAGATACACTGTACATATCTATAGATTGACCCAGATTGCAATGGCCTTAGAATGTTCATGACCATTTTTTTAGCATTGTTGATTGTGTTGGTGTGTGCTGCAGCATTTATGTATTGTAAATCCACACACAAATTAAAGCACTAAAGTTGTTTTTGTTCCTTTTTCCTTGAGATGCTATGGTGCTCCGTGTGAACTGAAAAACAATGTGACAGTTTTTATAAGAAATAAATTAATGAAAAGTCACAAAATATTCCAAAATACCCATTCTAGGTGTGTAAGCGATTCAATCACCAGGCTTAGTCATATTTGGGCCTTATATATTACAACTGTGATATTCTCCTTTTGCCAGGATTTCTCAGTCTCTATTCCTCAACTAAAGACATTTAAGGAAGTACAAATAACTGGGAAAATGGTAAAAATGGGTAAAAAATAACAATGAAAAAGAAAAATAAGCACTTAAAGTATTTTCAACTGAATAAGGGCTACCACGCAAAACTAAATTACATTGTCTTAGCCCCAAACCTGCAAACATACATTGACAATTTTTCAGTGGTCATGCTGCTACAGTTGGTGTCCCTTTTCTCATGCACAAGTGCTTCAGCTCTCACAGGGAGGAACCCTCAGCCTATCTCCTCCACTGGTCAGACTAACAGAATCTAGGCATTTATGAACCTCGTTTGAGAGCCTGAATAAAACTCTCTTTCAAGATCAACCAAATGAAGGAATGGCTGTATTTGTATTCACAAAGTTGTAGTGCCAGACCCCTTTGGGCAACAATTTGCTTATGTCACCCAGGAAAGGAGACACTTGTGTCCAATTCTGTCTTACAACCTGGAGGATGCTCTGACCTCCAGGTTGTTTGGAGAAGTGGAAGAAAATTCTGACATGAATCTTCTAAAGAAAAAAAAAAAGAATAAAAATGATATTAAAAAAGGACTATGACTAGGCAGCTCAGTGTAACTGAGAGATGGAAAGAAATTAATTTCTTGCTAATTTGACTACTTCAGTATTTTATATTGAGCAGCTGAAAAAGAAGATACACCATAGCTCTCAAGGGAGGAGAATGTAGATTTTTTTTCTACTTCTTACAACAGTACTTCACTTCTAGCCTACAGAACCCAAATTTCTTTGGCATTTTATGTCTGAGCTTAAGAAAAGCACCCTGAATTACTCTCTTGACCATGGCACAGGAGGGAGAGCACAATCTCACCCCAGAACAGCCACACCACTGTGGGCAGTGTGAAGTTTAGGGCAGAAACGAGAGACACATGAGCACATCCCCATAAGAGAAATAACAACACTGACATTATTTTTCCTATTCCCCATCAGGAGGAGGGTTTTGCCTCCACCTCTGACCATCTTTGCACGAAAAAAGACTTCATCCACTTCTGAGAAGCAGGGCAGGCAACCTCAAGGTTCCATTCCAGAACAAAAATTCCTGAACAGACCTGAAATTACTGTAAGTCTCCAAAGATATATCTTTGTATATCTGTATGCATTCACAATAGAGTCATTAGATATGAACTTCAACAAACATTTTGCAAAAAAGTATGCGAAGTGTGAGGTTACAGAAATAGCTGGAAAACAGATACTGCAAGTTGAAACTGCAACCAGCATATTATTCATCTTAGAGAGACCAAAAATACAGACACACTCATGATAATTTTATTATTTGTTGTCACACAGGCATTTGAATGATCCACAGGATGCAGGATACTCACAGACAGACAGGTATGTTTGTCTCGGGGTCCAGCTGACAGGTACCACCATTGTAGCAGTATCCATCACACAGCTGACAGGTAGAGGCAATCTTCCCATTAGTGCAACTGCCATGGTCCAAAAAGAAAAATAGAAAACACAAAGAGCAATCAGTATATCAGTAAATCTGAGCATTTCCTTGTAAAAGCAGTATTTTAATGGATAATCCTGATATGCATACATTGCAAGAATTCTAAGTTTCCAGTTTGAAGAGCTAGTACAGCAATGAGGTTACACAAAGTATTTTTGATCTTTCTTATTATGAAAATAAACTATTATAATCCAAAATAATCACTCAGCAGTAGAGCAGCACATGTTACCTGTGCCTCCAATATTTAGTATGCCTCTACCACTGTCACAGATAATGTAGAATGAGGACTTGTCAACAGGTATGGTAAAATTACACTGTTAACTTGCTTAATTTCAACATTTTCAAGTGAAAACTCATTCAGTCTGCTTCCTCCAGTGAAGAATGCTCCACAAGTTGGTTTTAAAAGCCAGGAGTCAGTTGGGTTTGTATGGGCAAGAGCCACACAAGGGAGTGATGTGATGTGACCACTTCAGGGACAAGGTGCTGTGTGAGAGATTTAAAGGACAAAGCAGTAGAATTGCTGGTTTTGAGCAGAACCTGTCCCCTGCACGCACTCACTTGCACACTATGTCACTGCTGTCCTTGTTCACTATGCAGCGTCCCCCATGGCACCTGAGGCACTTGTCCACCTCACACTTTGGCCCTTCAAACCGCACTGGGCAGACGCATTCCACGCTTCCATCGTCGGAAATCGTGCACGACTCGGAGTTCACACAGTAATGGTGGCAAACATCTGAAAGCACCACGAGGCCTCATTACTAAAAGACTTTAAGGAGTGTTACAGAAAAAAAAAAAATACAGTACTTTCATGTTTTAAAGATACTATAATAAAAACAAAACAAGAACTGAAGCTGGTGACTCACTGGCAACCACAGGAATCAAGAATACCCCATAAACAGATATATAATATATTAACGACGTAATCTTGGGAAGTGGAATGGAAGTATAAACTCAAAAGAGGGTTTTTTTTCCCCTTTTAGTTGTCTAATCATTTATGGCATCATCCCACATAATATAAAGACTACTGATGAGAAAAGCAGAGCAATGTTAATGTATTTAATGAGATGTTGGCTGAATAAAAATCTTCTGGTACATTCACATTACCATTAACAGCATTATACTAAACTGAAATTGAAACGATATTTTGAAATAATTAACTTTTATTTTCATTTATCCACATATTAAAATTTGATGAAGTTCTTAAAGACGTAATCCATAATTTCTACAAAGTACTACATACATGCTGTTCTTTACAGTCTCTACAAGATCCCATTATAGTATTTAACTGTTTAAACGCCAGCAGGATTGAGATTTCATGTAGTGAATTCTTTAACTCTTCAGAACCACCAGTAACTGTCTCAGTTTTCATGCCTTTTAAAAAATCAAACTGCCTAGCTGAAGAAGCTTCCAAGAGCTATGAAATACTTGTATCTTAACATTTTGGTTAACGTTTTTTATGTGGTAGTGAAAACCTTATTTTGTGTTTTTTTTTTTTTCTTTAAAGTCATCATTTACACTCCTTAATGAGCAGGGACACCTTCCACTGTCCCAGGTTGCTCCAAGCCCCATCCAACCTGGCCTTCCACACTTCCAGGGATTTTTCCAGGGAAAACACATTTTGCTTCTGCTACTCTGAGCTGTTTTTCCTCCTCGCCAAGGACTGAGCACTGTTGGCAGAGTTCTGTGAGGGGCAGAGCACGGCTGTTGGGTGAGTTATTTCTGTTTGAATATTCACTGTGTGTCTCCACCTGTCTGTGCAGGCTGTAGGCTCAGCTGCTTAAGGAATCACTGCTCAGCAACCAGAGCGACTTAAAAACCACTAAATGCAGTTGTTGGTTGTTTCTCATTCCCCAGTTCCAGGTATAGAACAGCAATTTGCAGCAGGGGGGCTTGTTTTGGAACAAAAACCTACTGCAGTTGGAAAGTTAATGCTGAGAGTGATTTTATGTAAAAGCAGTGCAAGGGGCATATGTTTGCATGTACATTAGAAAAAGGAAAAAAAAAAAAAAAACAAATCCAAAAGACACAAACCCAAAACCTAAGAATAGGAAGATAATATGTTAAAAAAAAATTGGTTTTTAGTATTGACTGTAGGCACAAACACCTTTAGTCATCTGCTGTATCTAAAATGTTTATGCTCCATTTGGGCTCAAATGACACTTTTTTTTTTTTTTCCATAAGGAAAGGGAGTTCAGTTTCAGAGAAAGTCACAGCTTGTGGGATCACTGTATCCACTTGGAATGATTGTAACTGCATGAAAATATTTTCTATATTGTAGGTAGTTTGGGCCTTAAATGATACAAGAAATGAACTTTAGCTACTCTGTGTGTCTTTTTTTCTGGAGTTTAAAACAGGGAGCTACATTCAAATACATCAGATTTATGTGTATTTAATAATATGTGCAACGTTAGTAGAATTCTATGTAAATTCACTCAAATTTATTTCAGCAGTGCCAGTGCCTTGACACGGAGCACACATTTCGGTTATTAGCCCTTATGTGAACTAATCACAGGAGAAACTCTGCATTGGGTAATTGGAGACCAAAAGTATGAGGAAAATAAGATCTTTCCAAGCTGGTAATGCTGCAAGCAAATGTCTTCTCCCTGCCATAAAACCCCACTAATAATATTTTGAGCTTGGGAGCAGGAGTAAAATACCTACAGACATTCATGTGTCATCCTTTGCATATGAGCTGCCTTCAATCATAGCGAAGACAGACTGAAAACGATGTCTGGGAGGCAACCAGTCTTGGCAACAATGCCCTATTAATGTATTCCAACTTGCATACAAAGTGAAGGTGATTAATGAAGCAAGAGATCACACAAATGTGTGAAAAAAGCAAAAAAAACCCACCAGATGTGACTTGATATACTCATTATTAACTGTTAACCGGTACAA
Organism: Rhipidura dahli; assembly: GCA_013399225.1. Taxonomy (NCBI): domain Eukaryota; kingdom Metazoa; phylum Chordata; class Aves; order Passeriformes; family Rhipiduridae; genus Rhipidura; species Rhipidura dahli. The sequence continues at coordinate 1,007,540 of VXAC01004207.1, forward strand.
TTTCACAAAACTGTTATTGGCTACCAAAAAATACTCTAAAAGATTGTAAGACCTTTTTTCACCCCGAAAAGACCTAAGTTTTAAATCAGCAAAAGCTTATTTTATTTTGTGTTTTATAATGTGTTCAAGTCTCTGTGTTGTGGCAGTTTCCCACACACTCCAAATCTGATAATAAGCACTGTTTAAAAAGTACCCCTAAATTTACATTTAAATTAATTCTCTTAAAAAAANTCTTAAAAAAAAAAAAAAAAAAAAAAAAAAAAAAGATGTTTGCAGAAGCATTCAACTAGAAACAATTTGTTTGGTTTTGGGTAAGCCTCAAGTAAATATTTTTCCTTAATCTGTGTGTCTGTCTGTGCATGATTTATGTACTATACTATTTTCAAATACCCAATTGTGTTTGCAGATAGTTATTTGTGGATTCATGCAGTTTGTTTAATACCAAGGGGGAGAGAATCACAATTACTGCTGGTTTTCCATTCAAAGGTTTCAATTTATTTCATAGTCTCCGAACTGGAAGTATATTCAGTTTGCTTCAGTACAAATCCTATTTAAGATATACATTATCCCTTTCCTTGTTTGACAGACCTTTATCTAAAACTAAATACTTTTTGTATCTTGTAGATAATTCTAAACCAGACCTTTATAACAGCTAATTTCCCTTCCCTTTTTTCTTAAATCAAGCCTTCTTCAGCAGATTCACTGAAGGTACAAAAGACATGATGGCTTTCACAATTAATGTTCTATGACAAGCACTATGACAGTCTAACAAGACTATGACAGTCCTTGCCTTTAGAATGTTACAGTCAAAGCAAAGCAGGAGTAGAAAAAAGGAGATGATTAAAAAACATCATTCAGATCTCAGTAAAATAATTTGTTCTAACTTAAGGTTGCTTGTGAGTCATCATTTTGACGAGACATGGGGATGACAAACTGTAATTTGTAAATGAGTGGCCAAAAGAAGAAATTCAAGATTATGTTCCAAATGTCTTGAGTTACTGAAAAGAGATAATGGTGAAAGAAAACAAAAGCATGGTGAGAAAAGAAATATAAATGGAGTAAGAACAGAACACCCATTGGTTGATAACCTACTTTTCCTACTCCTGTGTAAAAGAAGTAAACAATTAGAGGAAGTTATAGAAAGTGAGAAGAGCCTTTCTAAAGGCATGGAAACCTTCAGAAAACTGTCTCAATGAGAAGAGACTGATGGGTCACTGTAATGAAAAATGAGGGAGAAAATCAGATGGAAAAGACAGAACCTAAGTCCTGAGAAGTAAACAAGAGTAATGTTCAGAAACCCTTTACAGTTTCAATAACAGTATGGGGCAGAAACCATACTCAGGGTAATCTTTTAGCAAGCTGAAGGAATATAGCAATGTGAAACTCAAAGCAATCCTCAGTGTGCAGCTTGCTGGCGTTAGAAAGTGAAAACAAAGGTAAAGGAGCAGTTTAAAAGACGTGCTGGTCTGCAAAGATAAGGGGCACCAGAAGGTTCTTTAACCAACTAGGTCAATTCATCAGGTTTAGGTATTATACCAGCATAAGAAAACATACATAAATTGGAATAGAAAATTTTAACACAATTATCTCATGGCTACTGACAAAGTTGTCTGTCTTGTACTGCTCCACTCTACAGTTCATTCATGAAAATAATAATAAATCCTTCCTAAAAAAGCTCTTCCTTCAGCTAGACATGTAGAAGGAGAAGAATATGCTCAAAGATCACCTGAATACATTGGATGACATTGCCTTACCAGCATGAACCACCTGGGGCTAAATTTAACAACGCCATAAAAAAACCAAAAATCACCCACATGGGTTTTAAACTTCCATTGTATAGAATTTTTACTGTAGACCCAGATGGAATAATGTGGGAAACACAAAAAAGGGTAGAAGGGCTTCTAAATAGGATGAGAAATACAAGTAAGTTTTAAGAATAAAGCAGAAACATTTTAGAAAACAGCTTTGGCTGCGAAAATATTAAAGAAGATACAATTATACAACAAAGCAAGGACATTAGAATAAAGGTTTAAGTTTCTAGGCCCAGCTGAGATGGCTTTAGAGTTGCAAAAAATATGCTTAGCAAGATGGATAAGGTTAAGCCTAACAATGAAATATTATGCACTGTTATATAAGGTATGAAACAAGCCAGTATTGTTTATAACGAATGTACGTGCAATACAGAAGATTGGTTGAAACAGCTGTTTGTAACTTTTAGAATATCTGCTGTTGGCTGAAAAGCTTTTAAGAATGCTCTGTAACCAGGAAATCCTTGGTTTTGCCTGCGCAACACGAGCTTGGTACCATCTCTGATGTCTCAACTCTGTATTTGAGGCTGACAAAATAACAAAAGCTCACGGAGCATCTGTCCTGGCACCCCGTCCCGTTTGGATTCGGGGGCAGAATGACCAGTGGGATGACTTTCAGAATAATCAGTGGGGATGGCTTTCAGAATAATCAGTGGGGATGGCTTTCAGAATAATCAGTGGGGATGGCTTGCAGAGGAATCAGAGGGGCTGACTTACAGTACTGGCACCTGTCTCCGGTGTACTCGGGCAGGCAGGCGCACAGGGGCTGGTTGCCCGAGCTGACGCTGCAGGTGCCCCCGTTCTGGCAGAAGCGCTCGCACACCGTCTGGTTGCACCTCGGCCCCGTGAAGCCCAGAGCACAGCTGCAGGTCGGCCGGCCTGTCCGAAACAGAGGAAGCTATTTTATGATAAAAATAAATACAAATTAAAGCAATCATCAGCACTTTCTCACCGTGGATTTATCGTAAGAGCGGGAAGGTTCAGTGTTCGAGCTCAGCTGTGTTTCTCCAGATGCTGACAGAATGTGCCTTTGCAAACATTGCTTCAATGGAGAACTTTTAAAAAATAAAGTTGGCTCTGGGAGCCGTGGGAACTCAAAAACTGCATCTGTGCATTTTTATACTTGTGCATGTACAGTCATTGACTCTTTTATAAGAAAAAAGTCATTATTTAAAATATACAATTATTTCAAAAGATGGTCCTCAGCGGGAATTTAAGATATGACTGAACTCTTCAAATCATCCTGGGTTCCTCTTGTTGCAGAGGACAAATGTTTGTATGATCACCAGTGGTGTCTCTTCAGAGTGCACTCTGTTATTCTCAAATCTACAAACCTTGATATATAATCACATGAATATACAAATATTTACTAATGCACTAATAGCTACACTTTACATAACAATTTTTAATAAATCACACGCATCTGTGCCTGTTCTGTTATGCCACTCCTCTCAGATAATGAAGACTGTTACATAAAAATTGCTGTCTGGCACCAGACCAAAGATGCCTGTAACATCCATATGCAATGTCTGAAAAGCTGTTAACACTTGGGGCTGAACATTTGCACACAATGAACTCCTAGTCTACAGCTCCTTTTCAAAGGATTTGAAGATAGTCTTTAATACCCAATGCATTTTCCTCCTATGATTCTCCTCTATTTTAATTTTCCCATTCTTTTTCCTTATCTAAATCTCATGTCTAGAGGATTTATAGTTTTGTTACAATTCCACTGTTTTATTAAACCCTTCCACTTTCCTGTCTTATTTTCTTAAGGCTTATCATCTTTAAAACGAACTTCTAGATTCCATTAATGTTCTTCCATCTTCTGACTTTGCTTTTCTATCTCATTTATAATCTTCAAGTAAATGACCTGATGTGTCCAACCAGCCATCTCCCTTCTCACTTCCTAATATACTATTCTCATTCTTGATTACCTCTTACAATACATTATTTTTCCCCCATCCTCCTTCTCTTCACTTCCATTTAGCTTTAAAGATTTTCTTAAATTTAGGGAGAACCAAGTTTAACACTTTTATTTTTCCTGGCTTCCCAGGAAGAAAAGAGATGAAGATTAAGCAGGACCTGAGGACCCTTCTGAAATAAAAAGGGCAGACAGGATGTGTTGGCACAAGATGAGCATTAAAGTTCCTTCCAACCCAAAACACTTCATGATTTTGTGTTTATCAAGGTAACTATATAACGTACTGCGTGTATGGTGCAGAATCCCTTTGGACTGGAATTACAGGCATAAACAGGAAAAAATAACTTCTCAGACTTTACTATTGACAGCCCAATCAAGATAATGATATGACTGTAGAGTTTAGAAGAGATCAGAAAAAAACAGGGAATAAGTTATGTATTACAGGCCATAGTTTTCCCTGGATCTACATTTGAAAAATTTCACACCGTGCCATACGGCAGGAACAAGCTTCTTATACAGAAACAGTTCTACCTTAAGGAGGGATGGCTGGGTGAGTTCACAAAAAAAGCTGTGTTTGACTTGGGCCTGACCTGGTTTAAAAACGCACAAAAGAGCCAGAAATCCTAAGTAGTCAAATGAAATAACATTAAGGATCACTTTTCTACAGAAATTCTCCCTGATTTTCATGACAGTCCAGCAAGAACTCTTTGCTGCTGCCTGACTTACAGCTGCTGTATGAACAGGTTCCTCCTTTGTTAGTTTTTGTCTCATTGTTTCCTCAGTTTAACACCATGTCTGGTGCAGGTATCCACACCTACTTTCCTCCTGATGTTCACCACAGCTGCATCTTACCTTGCTGTTCTTTCTTCTCCACTTAGTTTGCCATGTTATTGAGTAATTAAGATTAAACTCAGTATTCCACAAACCCTACAATTCAAATTTTCTTCTGATCTGCCTTTCTTTTAATACTGTGCAATCATTTAATATCAAATTCACTGGAGAATTTTTCAGTGAAAGTGAAGCACCCTCATTTTGTCTCCTCTCTCTTGACTCATGCAGAATGATTTATTCACTCTTTTTCCTTCACTTACATCTTACCCTTCTTACACAACACACTTCATATAACTATTTTCTGTATTTTCTATTTTAAGCTATGCTAATTTAAAGTGTTTTGCAAATCATCCTAAGGGCCATGAGATCAGTTAGTCTCTTTCTCTAATGAGTACAGCAGGAACAAAACCATTGACCTAAAAATAGCTCCAACTACTTTAATATGCATCAGCCTGGTTATTCATATCTGTCCCCTGTGATCTAAACATCAAATCAAAGATGTTGAACTCAGATGTTAGCACAGATTTCACTTGTTTTTACCCATGTATACAGTTGTATTTAAATTTCTGCCCCCAAGACAGGGGGTTTCCAAAATCCTTCATCTGAATCAGTGTTTCAGTAAAAAAAAAAAAAA
>VXAC01004207.1:1012784-1149660 GCA_013399225.1 Rhipidura dahli
ATAAACTAGAGATAGAACATAGATCTGGAGGTCTGAAATCTGTTTTCATTATTAATACTCCTCTATTTGTTAAAATGATAAGACAATATTTTTCTAGTTTGTAGAAAAGATTATTCTATTCTTTACTAATGTAGACTTATAAATATGCCAAACTGCTGACAGTTGTATGAAAATTTAATACAATATAGACTAAATCCCATTTTTGTCACTCAATTTAACACGACTTTCAGTCGTGTTAATAGTCCATTGCTTATTTATACACAGACTGTTGACATCTGAAATAATACTAATAATACCATTTTCATTTGCCTTATTCTCATAAATTATTTCTGACGGAAAAAAAAAAAAAAATCCAGGAACAGTTTAACAAAACTGCAGCATTAAACAATGGCAAAATTTGCCAGAACGTTTTGTATCATGGAATCAGAACACAGATTTATGTTTGCAAAGGAAACAGTCATGTAACAAAGATGTCACATAACCCAACTAAGAAAAATTGAAGGATGAGCTCGTGCACAGAGAGCTCCAGCACCTTTCCTGGTCATGAAATCTCAGGATTAGAGCTCTACAGATGCAGAATTAAAACTCCATCTTAATTCTTGACCCTCACCACAACAGAAAGATTCACAACACATTAGCATATAGAAAATATTCACATAGAAAGTGGCTTATGGAATGCTAAACTGCTTCAAATTTGGATCAGAATTTATTAGAATAAAGGAAAATAAATTATGGTGACCCTAAAACAAGAATTTATTTTTGGCAGTAGGATATGAAAAAGAAATATGAATTTTTTGACATAGAAATGAAATGTACTTTCCCCCTCTTACAAAAAATAAACCATTCAAAAGAAAAAAAAAAAAGATACCAGGGATCAAAATCTTTCAATGTTCAATTAGGTTTTGATACAGAGGCTGCAGTTTCTTCTGGTTTGTCAATTTAATTTGCTACAGCATAACAACTCTCTATGTAATAACTTTTCAAATAATCTTCAAAAATTGCTTATAAATATCCTCTTTTACTTTCTCTAGAATATGTTGGTGACTTGTTAATTCATTCATGTATATTAAGGTCATACTTACATTTATTTTGCAAGGATCAGAATTCTAAAGAGATCAATTTTCATTCATGATATTGCCTAAGCAACAGAGAAATACTGTGCATTTTCAATAACTACATAAAGTTTAAAAAATAATTAAAAAATAATTTAAAACTAGGTCAATATCATTATTTTTGTAAGCTTCCTGCAAGATTTGAAAAATGAGGTCATCCAGATGAATGTTTTCATCAAAACCTACATTATTTACTTCCTCCAGTCATTGGTAAATTCATTACCAGCAAGGTGAGGTTTTAAATTGTTATGTGTGAATATGCACATTTAATTTCAATATTTAACTGGTTGTCACTATTAAAGACAATAAGGTGGCTCTACATGAGCTTTCTGTAAGCAATAGCTTGCCCTTTGGTGGCGTTATCAGCAGTCTGTGAGAATCACAATAATTCGTTTCTGTGTGGCTGATGAACAATAATTAGCTTTACTCAAACAAAAGGAGTGGAGAGAAGCTGCATTATTGAAGATAATTAGTAGGTGAGCTGATTGGGATCTATCCCAACAGATACAGAGTCTCTCTGTGTTATTGAAAAGGAAAGGAGAAAAGAACAATTTCTAAATATCTCTGAGTACTCTCACAGGCTGCTCTTTCCAAGGCTGCTGCTGATGGTCCTGCTGGGATCTGAGATAAGCCCCAATGAAGCACCACCCTCAACCTTCCCACAATCCCTGTCCTGCTGACACCACAAAGAACCAGGTTCATCACTGACAGTGTTTGCAGTATGCACCAAATCACCTTGTTTTGCTCATAAAATAGAATACAAAATAAGATCTGCTTTGTACGTGACGACTCTTTCAGAATATTTCAGCAGTTTTCATTTTGAGGAAGGATATAATATGTTTATTTCGCTCATTTTGATATAAACATCACTATTCTGTATGATTAGACATACCTTTCTTACAGTACAAAGGGGTTTATCTGATTTTGTGAACTAGTTAACTTAGTTAATGTGTTTGAGACAATCAGCAAAGTATTGCTGCAATATTTTTACTTTAAACTACATGGAGAAACAAAGTGTGTTTTTATGGTAACATTGACTTTTTTTCCAAATTCCCATTAATTTGGCTTACTGAAAAGTGTTCATTATTACACCCAAACTTTTAATTACATGTCTCAGATGTGTACTTTTAATTAACTGATGACATTTTCTTTGTTCAATTATTGTGGTTCAATACAACTGTCGTAAACTTATAAATTTTAATTAAAGCTGCTCCAATCTCTGGCTATATAACGTTCACATAGGAATTTGCCAAAAGGCTTAGCAGTAAGTAAGCCAACAGTGAATAATCCCTGAATTGCCAGTGGGATTTGTTTAACAAATTAACATTTGTGTGCAGATAATGAGCTTCTACAACTTAACACATCCAGCAAAGATTTAGCACAATCATGTTTTAAAAAATTAGTAATACTCTGCAATTTACTTAATTAGTTATCACATTACTATTCTATATTAGGTGGGGAAAGAGAGGAGGATTTACACATTCACTAGAACACACACATTCACCAGAAGAGTATTCTGCCTGCTGCATCATTTTATTTGGATCAGAATTTGAGGCAAGGTTTATTCCCAGGAAATCTCCTCCTCGTTTTCTGAGCCTGAAATGAACAGTAAGAAAATTCCCTGAGTCCTGGGGAAGCTTCCAGCTGTGGGGACCCTTTGGAAGCATCATCTCATGAGGCTAAAATTGCTGGCAGTCCCTGAGCTCTCCAGAGGCCACGTGTGTAAAATGACACTTGTGAGATCAGCTGCCTCAAAGCTGTTAGAATAATGTGTGAGAATTAACAAGGGCAATCCAAAGCCTCCGAGAGAGAGAAGGTCAAGCAAGCTGAAATGATCTCAGGTCATTTGTATTTTGCAGATGGGTTTGGATTGGCACTCGCACACACACGGCTTCTGCAACTTCCAGAAGAAAAATCTTCATCACACTGAACAAAAATACACTTTAAAAAAAAGGCAAAATTGGGAAAATACATGGAACTTGATTGCATGAGTTCAGCAGGTCAGTTTGATGAGTCAGTTTTATGATGGATGAGAAGTACGAGTGCTGCTTTTTCAGCAAGTGTTTGAGCACTGTAGTTCAGGGGGAAGCAAGCACAGCAACAGCACAGCAGATCAAAGTAAAATGATACTGAGCTGACTTAATTTTAAAATAGCAATCTTATACTGTACAGAAATTGATGGAGTTCTTTACCAAAATGAGTTCACAATATGCCTATTGGAACACGGGGATTTAAAGGCTGTGGCACTTGTAGACCTGGTTTAGTGGTGGACCTGGAAGGGCTGGGTTAAGGGCTGGACTCAGAGATCCTTTCCAGTCTTAATGACTCTATGATTCTGTTGCTATCAGACAGATCAACCTGGCAGGACAAAGTATAAATCTAGACAAAACATAATGCTGAAGTTCTAAAACCACTAATGAGAAATGGAGCAATTCCTGGTAATAAAGAACCTTTTCATTCCCACATGTAGAAATGTGCAAGAATAAAGTAACACCCAGACTAACACCTCTCCCATGAGCCTGACACAGCAGGTCAGCTCTGCCTGGAAGGCTGAGACAAGGAGAAGGAACACTGCTCTGGCCTGGTTTTCACACTCCCAGTCCAGCTGCAAAGGGCTTGTGCAGCCCCTGCAGCCACAAGTGCCCTGCCCAGTTCTAGGACTGAAGGACACACAGTGGTGCATGCAATGGGAAAGAGGAAATGGTTATTGCAAGAACATTCAGGGAATTAAGCTTTCCTGATTTAATTACATTTTTCAATGCTTTTGGGGAGTCCAGTGTAACTTCTCTCTGTAAAATACATAACAGCCTTAGTATTTCATGGATTAGATTAAACTGTGATAAGGGGCATCTCAGTGGCATGCTAGTTTGTTTCAGTAAGACACGATTTATGGACTGATACAGATAAGAAATACAGCCTGATAAGAAATAAAGATTTCCTCTTAATAGAATATTTACAGGGTCCAGGGGCTAGGCATGCAAGGAGGATGAGATGCTCACCAACTTGAAAATTTTATCTGGAATACTGGATGGAGTCATAGTGATTTAGAAAGATATAAAGTCTTTTTTCCACATTTCCAGCACATGAAAGTTATGGTGTGGGCTTCAAGGCACAGCTACCCTCATGAATTGGAAATGGCAGATTGGACATCTGGTTAACTTGAAATATGATTCTTAAAAATTTGATGAAACTAAAGGGACCCAGCACAGCAGAATACTACTCCTATCAGCAGCTATGGCCATCAGAACCAGCTCTGTGTTGGTCTCAGCTCTTACAGGCACACTTTGGTCAGGTGTGCTACAGCAAACTTTAGCTACTGTTAAAGGCTCAGATTCCCCCAAATCAGGCAGTTGAACAATGAACTTTGGACTGTGGTGACGCCCATGGTGGCTCTCCTGATGCACTTGAATGCAGACATGTCATTCCATTTGGGACCAAGCATCAGGCTGATTCCTGCCTCCCCAAGCTGATTCCTGCCCTCCCAGGCTGATTCCTGCCTCCCCAGATCCATGCTGAGAATTGAACAGAAGTGTATTGTAGACCCTGCTCATATCTCGCCTCTACCTGCTGGTGACAAAACCTCCTGCACTAATTGTTTCAGCAAGGCTGAGAGATTTCAGAGGGTGGATTTAGCAGGGAAATGAAAATTAAAAATACCCATGTGATAGCATAGCTGTGTGAGCACAGCAAGTGTGAGCTGCCTGGGAGAGGGAAAACAAACTGCTGGAGGTGAGCGAGCCCCGTGGCTACTGCCAAAAGAAAAGGATTAAATAAAACCCTGGGGTCTCTGCAGGACTCACAACAGAGCTGAGTTCCAGGAGCCAAGTTATTAATTTTATTAAGTCTTTTAACCCCACAAAAGAATCAATTAGATGCCAGACGTGTAAAAATGTGGGAATAAACATCCTCTCCTCAGATGATGAGGAAGTTCTGCACACCATTTAAACCATCACTTCCATACACTTCCACATCCTCACTTAGCATGTATTGATCTCACTACACTGATAAAAATCACCGCTTATCACTCGTGTCAGCAGTTCCATCAGCTGTTAGGAGCAGTTTAAAGTACAATTCATCAACTTCCAGTAGAAGTAGTTATCATTTTCTGATATTTAGTCATTATTATGAACAACATTATTAACCCTCAACTACTCAGAACTGAAAGAATAAATTACTAGATTTGCATTCACTTGGAATTTTGCCACCACGTCTCAGTCAATGGCAGAAGAAGCCAGCAAGTGGGGCCAAATTACCAAACTATATAGGCAAATGTTAATTAGTAAGGACTGCTGAGGAAATCTTTACAGTCTAAGCCACCTCTGCCACAGAGACTCAGATACCTAAACTTCTCAAGGTCAGGTGCCTGGACTGTTCTTTCAGAGATCAGGGTGTTGGCCACTTCACCACACAGGAGATAAGGATTCACCACATCTCAAGGAGCCAGAAGCAAAGGAGAAGGAGACAGCAAACCCTTCCCTAACTATTGTATTTTGAATCAAATATTTAAATATTCCTTGAAACAGAATTGCTACGTTTTAGAGTATTTCTTTTTGCACTTTTCCTCTCTAGCCCAAACATTACACAAGACACAAAAATCTTTTAGGGACAAAGATCAGCTGTCAAATTCCCGCTTTTTAACAGGATAATCCCCCTGAACCTAAGAAATGTAATTTCAAATTCCTTCAGGAAAATGAAGGATCTGAGTTCTCATCAACAAAGTCTTTCTGAGATTTAGATGAGTAAAATTCCTATTTTGTGAACTGCAGTAAGACAAAGGTAAATGATTGAGGTCAAGTATTTAAGCAAATATCTCATATAAATTTAGGGGGTGGATTGATATAAATTAAAAGAAGGACATGTACGGACTTGTTGCAGATGTAGCTTGACTGGACATTTTGCGTTTCAATTCCACTGCTACACCTCAACACGTGAGTCTTTACACAGAATATTTATTTATATTCTCCCTTTTCTGGTATACAGTTTAATTGTGCTAAAACACCAAGGTAAGTGAGTGAAAAACCCTATTGATTACAAAGAATAGGTATGGAGTATGCTGCTGGTTTTGCACATTGTTTAAGCAAAGCAAACAACAAAGAGAAAAAAATGTCAAAAAAAAGAAACAAATTCAAACATTTAATGCAGGCAGGATAGAGCTGTGCAGAAATACTTACCAAGGAGAGAGGCCCCACAGGTTCCTCCATTCTGGCAGTAGTTGTAGCAGTGATTGGTTTCACATCTCTCACCAGAGTAGCTTGGCCAGCAGTGGCATCGGGGATCCCCCTTCTCATTTATGATGCACTTCCCTCCATTCTCACAGGTTAATTTACAGCTGTCATCTGCAGCAAGAGCACAGAGAGTGGTGAAACAACCCCAGCTCCACCTAAGTGGTAAAACAGAACCTTGCCTCCTGAACACAGCCACAGATCTCTGTCACTAGGGGGAAAATACTGCTGTTCAAAATGGAGAAAGTAAGCAATCCCTTTCCACAGTGTCAGAAAAAAACCCCAACACACTTAGGAGACCACAAGCCCTGGAAAGGCTTCCAGGAGCTGGGGAGTTGGTGGGAGCCCTTGCATGGCACAGGGAAGTTGACCTCCCTAGGATCTAAGCCAGTAATGATAGTATGAATTCTTGTTTGAAACTATAATTTCTAGTTTGAGAACTGGAAAATTGAATGTTGGTTTCATCTGTGAGACCTCAGAAAACTTCACAGTCATTTTCTGGTGACCTCAACCCTTTTTATTAGCTTTTTTGGATCTCTCTTCTACTCTCTCTGCTAACAGCCCTCTAAACTAAACCGTGTCCAAAACATTTAAAAGGAAATTTTTTAGCCTTTAAATCCTCTTCAAAAATTGATATGTGCATAGAAACTTGTTGCTCCTAAGTCATATTTTCTGATTATTTTTTTTTTTTTTTTTTTTGTGCTCAGACTGTAAAATCCCTGAGAAAGGAAACTACTGCTGCTCTGCAGTGTTCCTATGGCAGCAGTGCCACCCTCTTAGAGGTGAGGTATGAGGGGACAAAAACTCTGATCAGGCCAAATTCAGTCTTTATGTACAGCTCTTTTGTAGAGTTGTGCCTCTCTTGGAAACTCTTTGAAAAGTAAACCTCCATTAATTTCAATGAACAAGGTATAAAATCACTCAATGATAACAACAACAAATTAATGTGATAAGCACACATACAATGCTCAAGCATCCTAAAGAAGCAGAAAAGCACCTTTCCAGCTCAAATCATGCTTTCAGCAATGAGACTTTTCATTTCTCACACTGCAAAGCAACCCTGTGAAGCCAGACTGCTTCCCAACTAATCCAGCATTTGAGCCCTACATGGCTTTAAACAAGAGGGATGTCACAAGTACTGAGAACTCAGTGATACACCCAGCAGCTGCAGGAGTTTTGCTGAATTCATCTGATTAATAAACAATTAATGAAAATAAGTCAATGTTCCCATTTGTCCCTTACTGGTTGTGGTCTAACACTGAGTGGCATGACACAGGCACAGCAACTCCTTTGAGGTTTAACGGAATACATCGTGTGCCAAGTGCAGAATTCAGGAATGTTGGATGTTCTCTACCTAAATGGTTCTCTCCAATACAGACTCTGTAAACCTCAGGAACACAACTGTGTTTGTGCAGAGCCCTTTCTTTGGATGCACCCAAGGCTCTCTTTCCTGCACCCCTCCTCAGCAGGGTCTGCTGCCTTCTTCCGCAGCAGTGCTGAGATGCTGCAGACACATAAACTGAGATGAAACCTATTTATAAACAAAACTTCTGGGAAATCTCATCTTTCAGATAATTGTACCTTTCCAAAATTAAGCTTCAACTAGGCAGTAAATCTTAAAGTTACCTTGGCACCTTGTTATTTCACGAGTTGCACAACAAAACCATGAAATCCTGTTTGCACTTAATATTTTGGTATCCACCCTGGATATACACAATTGTTGTAAGAAAGCTACTTTGTATTTGGGAGTTTGAGGATGCTTTGGTGTTTTATTTATTTGGGTGGTTCATTAAATCCTTTGATGTTCCATGAACCGTTCTTCAGTTACTCATTATAGAAGTTGTTTGAATGGATAATGTAGCATGTCTTATTGGAGAGAAGGTCTATTTTTGTTTTGCTTATCTTATCTGTTTTACTTATCATTAGTCATGAGTTTATGGAGCAGAACTTGGCAAAGACAGAGTAAATAACAGTGAAGTACAGACAACTGCTCATTTTTATGAAGCTTTCTGATGGTGCATTAAAAACATGTTCTATTTCTCTTTTAGAGCAATTCCACAGAATTAAGATATAAAATTTGGGGGAAAAAATGGAGATTACTACTGATTTCACTCTCTATGAAACATTTTAAATCCAAGAATTTCAATACAACCCTAATATGAAACAGAGAAATGGCAATACAGCAATTTTGGACTTTCAATAAACTAAGAAAGAGGTTTGAGAGATGCAATGGATAAGAGAGTTTTAAAATAGTCTATTAGACTTGAACAATACAGGGGGTTTAATGCTGCTGCTTGGTTGTCTGGAGGTAAATACAAGAAACAAATTACACCAATTCACATCAACTGAGTACAAAAGGGGATGACATGCCTGCCTTTGTGTGGGAGACACAAGCACAACGGTCCCATAGGAAGAGACAGGAAGAAAAGGAATACAGGAGAAAAATTCAGAAGAATTAGTATAAAAAGCTGAATACAGTTAATTGGAGTTACTGAATAAATACAACAGAAAGAAGAAGTGGGAACAGGTCTTCCAAGTACCCACCCTTGGAACAAAGTTGTTAATAAAACAAAAGCAGAAAATTTTCTAACACCAGTGTTCAGTGATGTTCTGAGCTTGCTGAACTTGGACTCAAATTCCTCTCAGATACTCTTTTCACTTTTGAAATGACAGAGGTAAATCATTTCACTTGTTACACTTCCCCTAGTCTAGATATTGAATCTCTCCAGCATGAAAGAAAGAAAGGATTACAGACAATGCAATTTTATATATTCTCTCCTAGTCTGGATATTTAGTCTTCTGCTGCCTTGATTTGCCCTTTTCTATCTTAACATCTTTAAAACATAATCAAATAATTTTGATTTGCCATTTCTCTTATGTTTTTCTTCCCAGTAAAGCTGTTTGACACAAACATTAATAGACTTTGGCTTATCAGCTTCATCTTTGACTCTTTCCTTTTACTGGAAGCAAAAGGAAAATCTTACAAAGCAGAAACACTGATAAAACAGCAAATCAAAGCTTTGTGAACTCTACTGGTATTTTTTTCTTTCACTTGTTCAATTTTTTGATATTCCATTCCTCTCCCCCACTTACACAAGACACACATCTTTTATTGGCATTTCTATAACAACCCTAGTCTTTCTTGAGAAAAATGCATCTTTTGGCTATTTTCTTCCCTTTTGAAGTGTCCCTCAGTTTCTGGACTACACAAGTTAAATGAGGCAATGATGTCATAGAGCACAAGGTTCAGGACCTACATTATTTGGGACAAGAACAGTTTCCCTCCCCACAGTGGGAAATTCTGATCTCATGGGGCAGAAAGGTATTTGCTCCTGGCTCTCCCTTGGACAAAGGTGTAGTTCATCCTTTACTGAGCTGAATACACCTAATAAAGACAAAGAGCAGAGCTCTAATGTTAATGTAAGGTTCTATAAATCTTCCCTCAGATGAGAGTCTTGCTACCTGCCAATTTTCCATATGCTGAAAAGTATCAGAACAAGTTGTTCTCCCCAAATTTTGTCTGAAGGCTGTAAGACAGATGCTACTATTTGTTTTACCTTAACTTTTTTTCCCCCCTCTTAAAAAAATGTTTTCTTTGAAGAGAATGCTAAGAAAAGGGTGCACAGTGAAAACAACTAACTGACACCCATTTTCTTCTGTACTGGGAAACACCAATACCAACACCAAAACCTCTTTGCAAATACAGAAGAAATGAGGTAAACAGATTTACTTTCAAACCAAATTTCTATGTGACCCTTGTTTTTTTGATTTCTGCAAAGGCTGAAATCAGGACCACCCCCAAGAAGATAGCATGGACCAAAGTGATGTAGCTCTTCCTCCCTGAGGCAGACTTTGAGGATATGTAGGGATGAACCTCCCCATCTCCAGCCAAAGCACTTTGTCTGCCTGCAATCTCTGTATGCAGTGGGCAAGTCCCCACAGAAACGTGCTGGGGGAAGCAACATGATAAATTAAACGTTTCATCTCTGTTCAGAAACAACATCAGTTCTGAATCTTTGTAATTCTTCCTCAGGCTTTCCACTCAACCAAAAGAGCAGAAATGTTCCCCTCTTAAGAGGAAAGTGATAAACGTGATGCTCCAGAACACGGAACTCCTGGAAGTGTTCATTACTCCTGCTCACTCAGCTGTGGGACACAATGCCTTCCTCCAGTGCCAGTCTCTCCATTTTCATCCTCTGGGTACATTTTCAGCTGCATTGTGCTACAGACAATTAGATACAAGAAACCTAATGGATGCAAGTCCAGGGGTCTCGTCTAGGAAAAGGAGGTGGTGCTCTGCCCATTGGAAAACTAAAGGGTGGCTTCTAAAGTGAACAAATCCAGCCTGTTTCAGTCAATAAATAAACCCCAAAAGAACTCTGGTCTGTCAAGTCACAATCATCCAGGGAGAAATGAGATAAAAGCTGATCTAAGGATAAACTGGAAGTTGCTTTTATTTCATTTTGTTATAAAAAACATACTAAATGATGCAACACACCCATATGTTGTAATAATTCCAGCTTGAAAACGCCAAATCAAACCCTGAAGCTGTTTCTCATCACTTGCTTGAGGTGCTGGTGAAACAGCTGTCTGAGGCAATCTGATTCAGTCCTACAGAAAGCCACTGAGGATTCAGTATTTAAAATTCCTCGTGTAGGGTTTATGAAGAAAAATCAACTCAATGGACCAAGTCAAGAGTAACAGTATGCAGAATTTTAGGACTTAGCTAGTTTTGATTTAAAAATAATAAAAAAAATGGAGCAAGAAACAGAAGAATACAATGAATAAGAATCTGAGGCAGTTTTTGGGATACAGCACAAGGAACAGAGTGAGACTGAGATTACTTTGCAGTCACCACCCTTTATGGCAGGCAGAATAAGAAGGAATTGAGTTGAACTGGAGATGGCTGTCCCGTTTTGGCTCTGCCAAGTCCTGGAATTCTATCACTATCACATTTAAAAAGACTCAAAAAATACTCAAAGGCATTAAAAATGTTATGAATATTCAATATACTACTGTTTTCTGTTGTAACTTGAATTATATATTATTCAAAAAGTACAGTTCAACCCTACTAGTTCTTGATATACACAATTGCTACTGATTTCTGAAAGTAAAAGACTTCTTACATGACCTAGAACAGCTGTGTGCAAGTTTAATAAAACCAGAAGACCACCAAAATCAGCAGGAGTATTTTTGACTGATTTTGAATCAGGATTTTATTGCAGACCAACAAAAAAAAAAATATGGCTATATAACCTCCCGTTGGATTGTTAGGTCACTGTTCAAAAACAGGCAGTTGAGTAAGGCAGGAATTTCTGTTTTGGGTTATTGACATCCAGCTTTAGACAAAGTGGATGTGTGGGGTCTGGAATATTTCAGATACATTTTCTAGATCTTCATCAGAAAAGGAAAACTGCAGCTCCTAATTTTTATTCCATACTGTATAACCTCCTAAAGGAAAAGAGCCTGATTCATAAATTGACTTTTCTTTTGTTTGCAGACTATTAGTGACCTATTAATAGCAATTGGACTGTCAGTCAGCCTTTAATCATAAACCTGTTCAAGATGCTGATCATGGGGGTCAACTCTGACTCTTCCAGAAATTTCTGCTGGTCCTTGGACACTGAAGTGCCAGCAAGAGACAAATGTTTAGCATCCACTTACACTTTTTAAAAGAGAAATCAAAATAGCGAAAAAACATTTTTAGAGAGTACTCTGATACAGAACTTTGTTTCAATTGGTAATTTACAATCTGTGATACTACAAAACCTGCAGTCTACTATTAAAAGAATGACATACATGAAAAAAAGTGTAAAAAAAAGCCTACACTAGACAGTACTTGAAATATAATTGTAAACAAAAACCTAGGAAACACTTATTCAGCAGCCCTTTAAAAAGTCATAACAGATATTGCAGCTGTGGGAAGGCACTGAAAATTATCAATATATTAAAAATGCCTCTCTAGGCATTTTCTGGCTATCCATAAAAATTTATAACAAGTCATTTAAAAACCTCTTTGGATCTTTCTTTAATAAAAACACACATTCCTGAAAACATGACCACAGCATAATCCCTTGCCTACTAGTGAAAATGGAGCATTACTGAAATTATAGGTTTAAACTGGTACAAGCCAGCAGTGAAAAACAAATTTCTTTTATTTGTCCATTCTTCAACACCTAAGTAGTAACTATTTAAAATAATTTTTAGGTGGTGCTGTAACAGCAGAAATTTTTGACAAGTATCTACCTGAGATGGACGGAGAGCTGACACTTGGAGGGGCAGGGAGGGTGTTCAGACTGATTTGTGCCCAGAGTTGGACAGTTTTATTAATACCACACCATGAACCACTAAAACACAGTCCTGTAAATTCAATATTTAAAGCCTAGGCAGTATGGATCGGTGAGATTTTCTCCAGGGAATTATGACATTTCAGGTAAATTAATTTAATTGCTCAGTTGAGCACCTTAAGCACTGAGGATCTCGCCAAAATATCCGTCACTTACACTTCTGAGCCTGGAATTAAACATCAAAAAAATATCCTAATACATATAATACACACAAGAAATGCTATTTTGTGATTCCTAGAACATGAAATTAAAAATTCAAGCTGGCTAAGAAATCATTCCAGCAGTCTGACCACCTTAGGCTTGGCCTAAATTAGAGTGAAGACAGTTAAAATACTTAATAATCTTCAATGAAAAAGATTCCCTCCCCATCCCTAAAATACATCAAGAACTTTTTCCATGAAATCTGGTTTCCCGTGTCTCAATATTAGTCATCATAGAAGTTCCCAAAAGATATAATTTTAGATAAAAATGCTGCAGGGTTTTTTCTTTCTTTGACTGTTTGCTTCAAAGTCATTATTATTTGCTGTGTTGCTCTCACTGCCTTTTCAACATTGCTGCAGTGGTTTTTTTTTCTAAATGGCTCTTGTTTAATTTGGGATCCAAAACACTTCAGAGCTTTGCAAACTTCTTTTGGTCAGTATTTTATACCCACTCACTTTTAAGTATCATCTTGTGTCAGTGAAGCTGAAAGCTCATTTTTCATTTTGATATTAGCAGGGGAGTTTTTTTTTTTTTGAATCAGGGATTTTGTTTCTTCACATTTCTTTTCCATTCCAGCTCAGTAAAATGTGTGTATTGAACAACATCACAAAACTCTGGACTCACAGCCAGGCTGGCCTTCTGCAGTGACAAAAACTGACCAGCAGTTGGTTTTCTGGTTCTCATGCAGTTTGCAATACCTACCTAGGAGGCTCTGATCGATGCATGTTCCATTCATCAATGATTTTCCTTCTGGACAAGCACATGTTGCACCAGAAGGGTTGAGTAAGCAAATGAATTCACACGTCAGGTCCAAACATGGATTAGGCACTGTTTAAAAAGACAAAATATTATAAATATTGATATTTATTTTTCTATTTAAAGAACTTAGGACTATGTTCTAAAGCTAAGAAAAGATAAATAATCAGATACAAAAATTCTGATACACTTCCACTTTCCAGGATATAAACAGCCTCAAGTCTGTGAACACACTCCCTCAAACAGCAGTGCAAGGCCCACCGAAGGACACAATTTATTCCATTACCAAAAAATGTATGGGTAACATGGAGTAAAAAATTTCATCTCCTTCTGGCTAGAGGTATTTTTATTCATCTCTCTTCTATTATTTTTTTTAATCTCTCATTTACAGTGCAGCTTCAAAAGGCATTTGTGTACAAATTTGTCCAGCGTCCTTTCAAATGAGTGAAAACACATCAAATAACCTAAATCAAAATTATATAAATAAATATGACTAAATCTATTTGCAGTTTCTACAGTCAGGCTCTGGTTTATATTTATAAAACTTGGTTACTTTTTCCCCCCCTGCGGTGATATTGAGTTTAAAGTAATTATGCTTACTCACAGTCCATTTGTTTGTAGCGGTGAAAAATCAAGGCACTTTTTGCTTTATCAACGTCCACACTTAGATATTCTACAAGGCTCCTGCCAAATTTGTGCACTCTAAATGCACCATTTTTAGGGCCTGCTCCGTATATGTAATCCTCAAAAATGTCAATTCTATGTGGATGCAGTAAACCTTGAATAAAAATGGATAATAAATACATATTCATATATAAATAACAACGAGCTTTGTTTTAATACAAACTTAAATTTATTACTATGATAACCACCTAAGGACATTATTTTTTGGACACCTTGTTTGGTCCCCAAAGGAACTACCTTTAAAAAAGCAATTTTCCTCTTAGGAACCCTTCCCTTCTGCAGCCAACTGAAATCTCAAGCTTTTTACCAGTTTTGCACACAATTGAACCTCAGAAACTGGCTGATCATATAAAACAGGGAAACTCTGTAGTAGCATTCACTAATTAGACCAGAATTGTTCTACTTGTTGCACTCTAGGTACAACACTTTAACTAGATGCATGTGACAAGGAAGAAGGTTATTTTGCTTCACATCAAAGAAACTATTCTTGCAAAACATTTCTTCAGCTCCTTCCTAACACAACTGAAATGCTAGGTTTTGTACTGCACTTGTTTTAATTCATATTTATAGGAAATTATTGAAAAGAAATTGTTAACTCTACCAATTCCTCATTTTTAGGAGTTCTGAGGGCCTATTAGGCCACCAGTTGGATTTCCTCTGTTCAGCTGGCTGTAGAATTTCACATTTACCCTCTAACAAGGCAATGGCTTCTAACTAAAACTTTGCCAAAGATTCATCTCTTCCTGAAGACATAAAGAAAGAGAATCTATCATTCCTTGCAATACCTGGTGCCTGCTATTTTCTCCATTTACTCTAAAAATGGTTTTGTATTTCCCTTGTATTTGTTTAATTTCATCTATCAGCCTTTATTTCTTCCTACTGTTCTTTCATGCTATCAATTCTTGGTACTGAATATTTCATTTTCATGAAAATATCTATGAATTCTAATTAATTATTTTATGCTTGTTTAATCCAATGGGTAGAATTTTTTAGTCTCATTGCACAGCAATTTCTAAACTCCCCCAGTTTTCCTTTGGTCCAGTGTTAGAGGAGGTTGTGGTCAGATCCCTACACTCAAGGTGGTCTCTCTTCAGATGATTATCTTCATGTATATTGACACAAATTGTGGAATTAAATGCTTTTAAACCAAAATAAGATGATTTAAATCTTGTCCTGCCCAATTAGGATTATGGGAGATTTCTCCAAGTATATTTCAGAATACCCTGGTGAATTCTGGGTTAAAACACTCAATAGCAACAGATATAAAATATCACCTTGATGATTTTCCAGAACCAGCTGTCCACTAAACAATCCTCCCCAAAAACCTGCTTTTGAATATTTTTTAATGTGTTCCTTCTCTTTCCTACTCAAATTTCATAAATTTCTTACTTAAAAAAACTGTTAAAAAGCCATCATGCAATTCTATGAAATGTTTGCTCTCCTTTTTTTTTATCAAAAGGAACTTTCTTCATTCCCATTTTGTTAGCAGATTTCTGAGATTACTCACTGCCCATTATTTTGCCCAGAACTGATTCAGACCAACTCTTCTACAACCCCTAAAACTCCCATTCAGTGAAGGCAGCTCTGATGGAAGCCCAAGTGAGACCAAGCCTAAATATTAACCACCATGTTACTCAATAATACCTAAACTTGGAGATTTGCATGTATCAATGAATCTTTGTTCCTCTAAGGTAATTTTATAAGATTATCTTAAAGCTAAAATTATCTTATCTAAAACATCTGTTTGGATAATGTTTGAAGCATTGTCTAACAAAATCACAAAATATTACTTAATAATCACTGATTTTTGCTTATATAGTTTAACTAAATAGTAAACTTCAGCCAAATAGAATATAATTAAACAAAACAAAACAAAACAATACAAAATAAAATAAAATAAAATAAAATAAAATAAAATAAAATAAAATAAAATAAAATAAAATAAAATTCTCTCCATACCTTGTTTCGTGCTCACAGACACCACTGAATCAGACCCATCAAAAAGAACACTGCCAATGACAGACAACTCAAAATCAGCCCAGAAGAGGCGCTGACTGAACTGATCAACTACGAGACCTAAAAAGGAGATAAAGTTCAAAGAGGTACATAAAACCTGAAAAAAAAATCAACATTTTTATGTAACTCTACATCTTTACGCCATTCATATTCTTATGGAAACCAAATGTTGTGACAATGAAAAGGCTTGACTGGAAACCAAAGAGAATAAAATATAACAAGTCCCATGTACAGCTTCCCCTTGGGGCAACCATGGATTTTTAATTTCTTTACCTTACTCTGCCCAAGGTCAGCACCTTTTCTAACCCATTCTCCTCAGCAGGTAGGGATATAAATACCAGGTGGGAATTAAGTATAGAATCAAATCCTCTAACCTGTTCTCCCAACCAAAATCTAATATGCCAATTGCACCAGTGTGATCCTGTGTTAAAAACAAGGCATTCAGAATTCATGGAGTTTTTATACCCTGTTTCCACACATATGTAATTTTGTTCTCATCTTTATCACCAATACTTCACATGCGGTCTTACAGAATTAAAAATCAGATTATTTAATTACATTAAGGCTGTAAGACTTAAACAGCAATATTGGCAGATGTGTGTATATAAATATATATATATATTTTCCATCTATATACGAAAACAAAAGAGAATAAAAGATAGATGGCATTATGAATACCCAGCCTCTGGGCAATAATTAAATAGTTAAATCGAGTAGTCCATGCTTAACAGAGGAACATTAAACAGTTAATATCCATTTTAGGTCATGTCAAAAACTTCAGCCTGAAGAAAATATTGGAACCATAAAATAATTTCATTCTGAGCTTTTGAAGTTGCAGTGCATCTTTAATAAGAATGGGAAAAGGTATTTTTCCTCCTACTTATGTAAGTAGGTAAGTCAGAAAAAAATACATCAAAAGAAATTATACATAACTGCAGAAATACTCCTCTTAAGGTCATAAATTAATCAGCTACAGATAGATGAGAGGAAGTGGAGAAAATCTGACTCACAGACCAGTGAAATACGTTTACATGTAAAACTCCACTAGAAAAACCCCTCTTTAAAAGAAACACTGACATTCAGGGACATGGCTAAAGAGAATAATTTCTGGTAAAAGGCATTAAAAATGTGTCAGTTCTGTGTGATACATGCCACCTGTAAGGGGCATGTTTAGAAGCAGTCCCCACTCTCCAGCTTTAAATTATTCTTAGCGCTTTATTGAGAATATTTAAATGCAAATTAATAAATAACTAACATTCTCAATGTATCTTTCACGGTATCAGAGATAAAAAAGGTATTTATATTTGTTTTATACATATAACACTCCTGTGACAGCTATTTCGATGTAAATCCTATGAAGTCAAGCCCAAATGCTCCAACTCTCACACCCTCTTATTTAAAATATGAAAGGCATATGTGGTAATAATTTTAAGAGCAGTGTAAACAATATTAGTAAAGTCCTATTTGGGAGGAAATATTAAAGGTTTGGACTCTTTCTTTGCATTCCCTCTACATGGGCCTGTGTTAATTATCTCCATAAACATCTATTTTCTACCATGAAGGAGAAATAAAAGCACAGAAGGATGTTGCTAAAGCATTTTCAGGCAGTACATACAGGAAAATGAGGGTTTCTTGGGTGTTTTGTCTGTTTGTTTTTTTTTCTTTAACTGAGAAACTGAAACCTGAGTTAGTGAGGGACAGGTATTTGGAAAAATAAGGTGCTTACCTGTAGGTCTTTGCAGGTTCTTTTGAACCAATATCCTTCTCAGAGTACCATCCATAGATGATTCCTCTATGTGAGACCGATCCCCAATAACTGTCCAGTACATCATCCTGGAAGTATTAAACACAAAAATTAAGCTGAACGCAGAACACAGAAACACCAAACACTTCCCTGATACTAAATTACTGTGAGCCTTTCAACCTCCCTGGAAGATGGAAGATCTTGGTTTACATTTAGGTAAATTGAGCAGGAAAGTTAAGTAAATGACTTGGAAGAATGCAGACACCATTTTCTTTCCCTTGCTCCGTTTTGTAATTTTATCTCAGTTCCCAAACCAGAGTGATGCTGGAGGATACGTACCCCTTTTTGGGATTTACAGCAATTGCATATGGTTCTCCTGCAATGCTGGTGAGGAGCCTGGTGCAGTTGGGTCCCTTCAGCTGTCCCACATTGATGGAGTACCTCAGGCTGGTCCAGTGAGTTGTGTAGTAGCTGAACCAATGCATCCGAGAGTGATCAGTCCAGTAAACATTCCCAGCCACCCAGTCCACAGCAATGCCCCTTGGCCTCTTGAATTCTGGGCACTAAAAAGAAGAGATGTTGCACTCAGGTTTGTGGAAAAGGTCTTTCACAGCAGCTGCACAGCCACAGTGTGATTTTTTCCTGTAATTTTCACGTAAATTTTACAGTGAAACTTCGGAAACGCTTCATTGGAAAGACATAAATTGCACCTGCAGGAGTTCAGCTCTAAGGGATCTGCTGGCACTTCTGTGCAATGCAGAAGAACAAGTCATAGCTTCAAAGCTGCTTTTTCAAGTTTAAGGGTACCCACATTAGAGAAAAGTCACTTTGGCATCAACTGCTTGAACTATTGATACTGAAGCAAGTAAGTTTCGTGGACTGTAATTCAAAACCAAAGCAAAAGGAAGCTTTAAGATGATACAGCTATTTTATTCCATTCCAGCAGAACCACTTTGGAAAGGTGATCCATCCCTAAGTCCTCAGTGGAAACAGAATGTGAGCCCATCCTGAGGCATGGCTGCCAAGGGCAAAGAAAACCGCTGCATTTAGAAAACGACATAAAATTCCCTCTGTATTCATGAATATTCAGATTCCCACAAAAAAGAGGCTTGGATGATTATAACATTCAATTTATCAACTGTGGGATCTCCATCATGATTTTTTTCCATAATCTTTAAGGCCTAGATCTAAAAGATGGTCTTAAGAATATTGCAGATACAAGATCTATATGAACAAGTTCCTCTACAGTTTACTGGCATTCCTGCAGAAATGAGTAGCACCTGTAAAACAGGATTACTCAACTCTTTCTAACATGAATACAGTGTATCATAAAAAATTCAAGACCAGCATGAACTAAATACATACACAATTATTTGCCTGTTTACCTATAATGACATCAAGTTAAATTATGAACAAAAAAAATATATTCCTTAAAGAATGAAGCCATGGAATGCTACTAAGCTACATAGCTGAAAGCTAGGAAAGAAAATCCTAAAATAACTTGTTTTTCCTCAGGTGTCAGAGTTCCCTAACACCACAAGACATTTGTAGATTATTTTCATCACAAAATAAAGGTCATTTCATTCTCTAGGTGAAATAATAGGACCACAAGGGTGAATTTAGAGAGTTCATTGTTCATAAACTTCTAATTCTGCAAAAACGTCACAGAAGGTATGTTTTATAGAACCTTGATTTTCTATTTAGGGGAATAGTGAAGCAGCAAAATCAATCACTGCATCTACAAAACAGCATTTCCTTAAAAACAAGTTCACTGTTGATTTTTTAACGAAATATTGTATTATAATTCTTTGGTATGCAATGATGACAGTGGCAGCACAAGCTGTCACAAATAACAGAAAATTATTTTTCAGTAAGTGCAGCATTTGCATTAGAACATACATTTTTCTTTGTTACTATCCAAGCAACATTCACAGAAAAAACCAGATGCCAAAAAAAAAGGAGTATTTTCAGATAAAATAATTGTATTTTTAATCTAAACTCCTTTTAATTCTGGGCAATATTCAGGCACTTAGTCTAGAAGCCTCTCATACCTGGAGATTTCTACGGATACTGAAAGGATTAACAGCACTGGCTTACAACCCTGGAACCAAATATTCTTTTAAAAGGAGAGCAGCTCTCAGGGCCAGGAAAGCCCCTCACCTTTTCTTTTGACTGTTCAAACCCACAGTTTACAATAAGACTGTTTTTGGGAGAGCCTGGAGAGACCAGAATGGGAGTTACCAAGAAGAATGAGAGATGGTTCCCAAACAAGCTGGTTCTAGAAGCAGGTGAGACATCCTAAAAATGGACATCCTGAAAGGAATCTGAAACAAGGATGGGGTTGCTGAGGAATACTGACCCCTTCTCCTCAACCAGACAGGAAAAGTGAAATTCCAGTAGTTCTGGGGGGAATATTAAAGATCAAACTAAGAAGGAGACAAGCAGAAGAAATGGCAGGGAGCCATCCGGGGTAAGAGATTTAAAAAAAGAGAAAAAAACCCACTAGCTGGTGCTATGGCTGTGTAATTTCCAGTTGTGTTCATTAAGTTTCAGCTACGTGATATTTCTGAGGTCTTAAGCATCTTCTCACACTGTCTAGTAAAATTACTTACTGGAAATGAGCTCTTACCTAATAGCTTATTTGGATTATGCTAATTTTGAACAAGAATTCTGCATGCAAAATAAGGATGAAAATACAGGAAGAAAATCACATTAATGTTTTCCACAGTGATTTTAGCCCACTTTGATGCTAAATATAATGTACTACAACTTATTAGAAAAATTGGGGTTTGAAACCTAATTGCCTTTTACAATTTGGGAGTCTCTGCACAGCTACAGAACACATCAGCTCAATGGCTTTTGATCAGAACTGCTGTCTTTTGTAAAGTCTGTTCTCAAGGTAAAGAATTAATAAAAAAACCCCAATAACAATCAAAAAAACCAACCCCCAAACCGACCAACCAGCCAAAAAAAGAAGCTGCAGTAACAGCTTGGATCTTGCAACCATTTTCATATAACGGTAGATTACAGAAAAATTTTAAGTCCCCAAAGTAGATGACAACTCTAGTTTGCATCATAAGCATATAGGAAGCAATATTTTATCTTATTTATTTTGCAGATATTTTGGGTATGGAATTGCTGTGGAACAAAGTAAAGGAATGTTTTATTTTGCTTAAATTATCTTCCTTAAAAATAATACATTATCTGATGTTATATTAATAGAACAGTAAAAAGAAATGAGAAACAACAAAAATTTTAGACTTTTGCCCACTGAAACACAACATTTTCCTCGACAGATGAGCATCCCAGTGGGTGAGGTGGTTCACCAAACCCCCATTTGTATTACATAAAGTAGGATCATTTATAAATCCCAACCAGCTGATTCCAGGAGTCTCCTAAGCACATAAACTCCATCCAGACGGAGCTGGAGCTCTAAGGTTAAAACCATAAACCCACACTATTTAGAGAAAATGGTCTGGAAAGAGTCTGCATTCACAGGATGCACTGCATTCCACTGGGCTCTGGGGCAAGTGCTGGGAGAACACGAGCAGAGGTGTCCCAAGAGTGCTTAAGAGTCCTTGTGAAGCCCTCAGCACACTGGGGCTGGAGCAGGCTGCCAAAATCCTGACTGGATACACCATAAAACCCATGCTTTTCTTCCAATATTATATAGTGCCATCATTTTCATGTTCATCTTTTTGTCCTCGTCCATGACATAAAGCACTGGAGTTGAAGTGTGGGGTGGCTCAGTGCTGAGGAGTCACCTCAGGTAACTCCCCTGTGTCTCTCCAAGGATTAGGCAGCAAAAACAGCTGCTCCAGTCATCACCAATTCACTCTGACTGTCTGAAGCTGATCGGGATGAAATCCTCTTCTGCATCTGCCAATAAACTCTGAAGAGTTGATATTTACTATTTCCTTTAATGCTTGAATTTGTACCAGTCTTAAACCCCTTTCCTGTGAAAAACAGGAGAGCTACTTAAAGCTATTCTCTGAGGAAGGCTCTTGATATGCTAATTCCACAGAGCAATTTTGGCTGAGATGGATTTTTGCATTAATGTAATTACCTGAAAATGCAGGTGACTTTGTTCAAGTTTACTGTCCCGATTTACATATCAAAGTCTAGATATAAAAGTTATAATGTAACCTTTGAAAACTTATCCATTAAAAAAAAAACTTGGGTTAAAATTAAGAAATTCTCAAGCTTTTTAAAACCAAATTTCGGTGACAATATTAAAGCAACACTATAAAACCAATTAACCTAATGATCAGCAGCAAATAAGGCAACAATATTTGAATATTAATGAGATAACACTGCAAAAAAAGCCCAATAGTTAAGCACAATAAGAAGCAAATGTTTCACAAATATAAATGAGAAGTGTCCAAGATATATCCAAATACAGTCTGTGAATTTTCCACATTCAGATTTGTAAAAAAGTTTTGTCTGGCTTGGATCAAGCATTGTTATGAGGGACCACCTGCACTGAGGGGACAGGGGAACATGGGGTATAAAGAAAAACATCAATTTTTCAATATCTTTGAATCGAAAAGGAAGTGACTAAAATGTATTCTCAGATAATGAAAAAGATATGAAAACCAAAAAAATATTTCAGTATGTTAGGAAAATAATTCTAAGAATATTTTATCTCTGTTAGTATAAACAGGGAGACGATGACAAACCAGCTGTGAAAATTTTAACCCCTGGACTATGAAGAAGTCTGAAGGAAGCTCATGCTGGATTTTATGGACCTACAAGCAAGACCCATTAGAGAGGCTGTGGGTCAGCAGACTGCTCTTATTGCAGAATGCATTTGCACATTCCCCCAAAATGGAATGAAAATAAACAAATAACAGCACCACCTGATAGTGCAATACTTTCATTTCACAAGGCTTTACAAGTTAATTATTTTCTACTAATGAACTAAGAGACCCATTGATCAGGATTTTTTAAGCACAAATATGCACCACATTTAAATGAGAAGAACACCATGGTAGAATTATTCCACATCTTCAATAGGAGTAACTGTCTGCAAAACTCAAATGACAGAGCTGACCTACTAGAAATCCTAGGAATTATTTTGTACTTCAGATCCACTTTTCATGCACTTTGTCTCAACAAAATCCAGACCCTTCTGCTGGGCAGGTGGAAATGTTGGTTTTTAACCACTCTTATAAAGATGCCATAACAGACTCAAAGTGTCTTCAGGGTGCATTGGTGTCTACACCCCAAGGCTTTTTGCCCTGCTGGTGTCAAAGGTCAGGAATGTCATTTGGAGAGGAAATATCCTTGGATGGAAGGTACTCAGAAGTGGTTTCAGATGTGTATGAATTATAGATGAAAGATTGGGCTGCTGCTGCTACTCCTGTTTATTCTGCTGGGTGTATAAAAGCACTCACAGGATGGAAGGTCATCACTGTTACCTCTCCTAAGTCTAAGAAAACATGAAACAACCAGACAGGTGTTTTTTCTAACTGGATTTACTACTGGGCAAGAAAAAACTAAAAACTCTACTCTGCTATCAAATTCAATAAAGAGTAAAAAAACCCCAAATCTAAATTTACAGCCTTATAGAAACACCAATGTAAAGACCACCATCGTTGTCTTGAGTTCAGTACTACCACATCCCAGAGACTTTTGCAAAAATGTTTTAGGCAAAATGAGTAATAACCTGCATTTATTTTATTTTCAAGTAAAGACCACTTGAAATTACCCAGGCTTATAAAAATTCACATTTCTGTTGTGAAGTCCAAGCTTACATTTATGCTTATTCAAAATAAGATACTATGCAGTTCAACAAAGACAGGAGTAAATACTAATTGCTCTGATGTTTAAAAATATGCCATAAATTTGCCAATATTATTGTCTATATGATCACTGTGGAAATTAAGCTTGTGTTTAGCCTATCTCAATTTTCAGTCTTCCAAGGATTTGAAATTCATGGCTTTCTTCTTATATAGATATGATATTTTTCCCTTTCCTCTCTTGAAATAAAAAAATCTTGATGGCATACAGATTTTACAAACTTCTAATATAGTGATTATTTCTCTGCAAGAAAGTTTTTTAAATCCTGCAATTGTGTTGTCTTGGAGACTCTACCAAATCTGTCAGAGTCTTGAACAGAAAGGCTTTAGTAGCCATATATATCACTGAAATAAAATAATTCTCAGGCAGACATTTTAATTTACTAAATCAGCACATGCTGTTACAGTCAGAACAGTAAAAAAAATTGAATGAAATTTGTGTGATTTAATCTTTGATTTTGATCACTTACTATCAAGCCACTGTTACTCTGCCTTCTCTCTCTGTCGTGAAGTTTTCTGTAGAAAATCCCTCCTGGATTAAACTGAGTGCTCCAAACAATCATATCCCCTTGAAAATATGCATCCATTCCAGTTATCCTTGAATTGTGTTCAATATGTGATATTTGCTGATGAGCATCACTGTAGTTGAATGGATATGCAAAACCCAGGATGTCAGTGTCATTAGCAACATAGAGAACTTGATCTTCAGAGCCTAGGGATTATTATAATGAAACAAAAATAAGGTAAATGTCAACTAATGCAAAATCAGTGGGTTTAACTCAAGTAGCTTTCTCATGTTTAGCTGATATAATTTCTTACATTACATTTTCTGGTTGTTGAAGATTGCAAAAACACTCATGCTCTGGGCAATAAAAGCAATTCTTGATACTCTGATATCAATGTATCAACTTCAGTGCTCTTCCAGGTCACAGTGTGACACCCAGGAATATTTTAAGAAGTATGTAATATAAGAATTTGAAGATCTTTAAGCAGTATCCAAAAAGACAGGCTATTATGCATTAAGCCCCTATGAGTCCCATAGTTTTATATGCATGCTGTCTCTAGAGGGTCCTACATGTCTATATTAAAGGAACACAGAGCAGTCAATAAACACTTTTTTAAGTTGCTCAATTGGAAATTGGAAGAGGAATTGCTTTATCTTTAGTGAAGATTGTAAATTCACTGCAGCATAACCTGTGCAGTTGTGTCTTACAGCTCCTTATTTCAGATAGCAGATACCATCTTGATCCAGATGTAAAGTATATTATTCATAAGAAAATTCTCTCTGATATAAATTCATTGTATTTTGAGAAAGTTTCAAATCTATTGGATACTTTAGAATGTGTTTGGATTATTTTTATTTCCCCATTTCTATCACATTTGCCCACAGAGAATCAACTTAAAATGTCTGTCCAACACATTTACTCCTTATGAGTATGAAATACCAAATGACATTTGTTCCCTTCCTCCTGATAAATGCAAGAACAGAGAGGAGTTTGGTTAAAGCAAATATCAATAAGGGAAAGAGGAAGCATGAACTATATTACAATGGAAATCAAGCTTCTGAAAAATTCAGATTTAGGATAATGATTCCCAGATTTTTAAATTATAAGCCCTCAGAATTATGTCTGTGTTCCTGTAATAACCAAACCATTATCTTCAGGTAGTCACCCTGTTTGTTCCCATGTTGTAACCTGATTTCTTTAGTAACAGGCAATGATGCAAGACCCTGAGAGAGTCCGTGTGATGTGTGAAGCACTAATGACTCATTAATATGAACTTCCCATGGCAAATTTGCTTCAAGAAATTGTGGACAATGTACACAACAAATGACAGCACTGTCTATTTTAATTTTTGCAGCCTTACCTTTTGCTATGCAACTGTTATTCCTCTCCTTGTAATTTTTCTCACACGCACATCTGTAAGAGCCCTTTAAATTATGGCAGTGTTGGGAGCAGGTACCAAATACCATGCACTCATTGATATCTAAGAAAAAAACAATTTTAATTTATATACCTGCAGTTTAATGCACAATTATTCAACATGTTCATAAAAGCATGGAACAAAGCAAATGAACAAAGGGAACTCATAAGCACTGCTGGATCTTGCAACAGCAAAGGGAAACCCTTCATGTTTATGACTGATGTTATCTCCACTGCAATCAACATATCTCAGAGAATTTTTTATTTTGTTTCTCTATCCTTTGTTTGTCTCTAGTACTTGAAAGCAACTTTGAAAACGAAAACATATGCTACAGTTATGTCCAACATACCTTCCTCTGCTCTAGTCTAAACTAAATAATTATCCTTATTGAAAAAGCTCCTCTTCACACTTTTTCTGAAGAGCCAAAAAATGAAGGATATATTCACTTTGATAGTCCCATGGAAGTGACCTGAACCTTCTGTCAATTACTGCTCACCAGTAAGGAAATGAATTCACAGCAAATTCTTTGGGAAGGCAGATTTAGCTTATCTTTCCCATCAAACCTTTCATTATAACAACTGTGTTATCCTGCTGACCAGTATTGGCATCATATTTATTAGGACTAAATTTTTAAAGGCATTTTTACTTTCTGTTTACTTTGATTTCAGTTTTGTGTTTTGCATCTTCATTATTTCAAGCTTCCCAAAATACTCTCATATGCCAACCTCAACAGTAATGTTACATAATCTACTAGACCTCAAAAAAAACCATTTACCCCTGAAATTATTTAACAGCCTGACTTGAACCTTTTGACATTCACAACTAATGTTAAATTTTTGATAAACTCTCCAGGTAAAACGTGTGGAGATGCAAAATATCTGTACCTTCACATTGTCTGTTCCTCCTGTTCCTTTGAAATCCAGGTTTACACTGACACAAAAGGGATGATTTTGTTTGATTACAGAATGCATCATCTCCACAAGGATTCACGTTATCTTCACATGAATATTCAGCAACACCTAAACATTAACAAAATGTCTAAAAAAATCCCTGAGAGATTTGTTTAAAGTGTTATAAAAATGAGACCAAAAGTAACAACAACAAATAACAAATTTATCTTTCTGTTTAAAGAGTATCAGGTGAATTTTTAACAAATAAATGACTTTACAGTTTTTATCTACATCTGCTTAATTTAATGTATTGCATTTCATGTAATGACAGTATTTAAAATGAGATACTACACTTCTCATCAAGAATTTAATACTATTTTTTTCTTGTTGCAAATATGAAGCCAAATACAATCAACTTGTACTTAAAATTCAGAAAGAACTCGTAACTACTCCAAAAAACCTCTACAACTTGAATTGCTATAAGATTTGCCTTGCTCTTGTGGTACAGAATGCCATCCATTTTTAACTAAAAGAAAGAACTACATTAAAGTGAGTTCTGGATTGTTCAATAGGTTTTGCACAGATGAATGTCTCGGTTAATTGTTTCTGTTCTGCTACAATCAAGAGGACAGATCCTGCCAGCCCAACTCACTTATTTTGCAGTCCTGCTCGTCTGAGCCATCTCCACAGTCGTCAAACCAATCACACTGCAGCTCCATGGGGATGCACCTCTTGTCATTGCAAGCAAACTCATCCTTCTTACACGGCCTGGCTTTATATGTGACTTTATCTACATAATTGAAGATTAATAAGAGAAAAATAAATCAGCATTTCAGATTCTCTGGTTACTTTACACACCTAGTACAAATGGGAACGACCATGAAGAATTAAGCCACTGGAAATTATTTCAAGCTTACTTGCTTTTGGTTTCAAATTCTGACCTGCTGACCTCCAGTTAAGCTATACTGAAGGACAAGCAGATCTCTGTAACAAAGTTTGCCTTCAAGGTGTTTTCTGTGATCTGAGTGCCTTGAAAGGTAAAATCACCTACCACAGTGATCTTCATCCGAGTTATCACCGCAGTCATCGACCTCATTGCAAATCTGCTCGGGCCGCAGACAAACCCTGTTGTTTCTACATCTGTATGGCCTCGTTGGAGGGCAGGGAAACTTTACTGCACAGCAAAGAAAAGAATCAGCTGTTATCCAGCCATTAATACATTTTAAAGGACGCATCATCAAAGCCAGATATGTATCGGCACTGTAAGTTCTTCATGTAGAGAATTTGTGTGATAAGGGTAATTTATAGTGTTTTGTTTTAATTCTGCCCATAAATAAGGCAGAATTAAAACAAAGAAAGTAGGAAGAATAATGATGCTTAGTATTACATCATACAAGTAACTTTTTCCCCTCTGTGTGTTTCCTACAGAAAATATTAATTTCTCAAAAATATCAAATATAAAATATCTGAAATTACATGAAGAGCAGTAACAAAAGAAAACTATATCCCATGTTTCAAGCTTATCTTCTAAAAGTGAAACAAAATTTAAGACACGTGTGCCTTTATACATTTGTGTGTCTTACACGTCATTCTTGCTTTATCATACAAAAAACTCTGAAAAATGTAAGGTCATACCACACATTTCAGCAACTTCATCAGAGTTATCTCCACAGTCATCCTCACCATCGCAAACCCAAAAATGTAGTTTGCAGAGGGAATTGTTGCACAGAAATTCATCAGCTCTACATATATTTCCCCCTGGGAAGATGAAAAGACGACAAAAAAACAAAAAACAAAACAAAACCAAAAAAAAAACCAAAAAAACCAAAAAAAAACCAGGAAAACAAAAAGAGGAAAGAATGTCAGTTATTTGATAAAACCAGCACAGCCAGTTACAGAAGGAATAGCATAGGTAGCATAACTAAATATACAGATCCCAAAGGAATGGGTTGGAGAGGCAGAGGAATACTGATTCAAAAACCTCTTCTTTGACTAAACGCTTCCTTTTACTGACTGCTGGCTGGGAACTACTGAATGCAGGTACCAAAGACACCAGTGAGTGACCAGCTGGGCATGTCCCACTTGCATTTTGTCAGGAGATGTTTAAACTCCCTGTCTGCAACTCTCCTTGGTGATGCAGCCTCTCAGCAAAGGCCTGGCTGGTACTTCAGTAATTTGGGCCATCAGAGAACAATCTAAGCAGAAATAAGGCCAAACAGGTGAAAAGCCACCTCAGCCCGGGTTTGTTTCACATGAAAGTCTGATCCTCCACTTATTCCTACTCCACTCCAAGTCACAGATCAGAGACAAAGTGATTGCAGCCCATTAGCCATGAGGCAGCACCTTTTTCTTGGTGAAAAGGAGCCTAAGGAGCACCAGGCTTGGCCAGGTTTGTATTATCCCCATCACTTCTAAATGCAGCAATTAGGAAAGGTCCAGTCATGTTGGCACAGAAAAGATAAAATGAGGTGACCTCTGACAGGATCTTCCTTTCTGTAACTTCTGAAATGTCTCATCAGGATATTTATTGCATGCAGAAAGCAGCAAGAATAAAACCTTCCATGCAACTTCAGGATGTAGTGAGTTTTGAATCATCTAACAAAAGGGATACACAGGGTGAGGGAATGTGTTCTAAGGTAGAGTGCTCAGGCTTTCAAAATTAGTTCAATGTGGATTCAGTTTTAATGTGTGTTGTGGTAAGAAGGAATTTGTTTCACAATTATGACTAAATTTTATCACTACCAATCAACAAAGTTATGGGAAGTTCTTGCAATTAATTTCCTATAAACCACGTTTTTACGGTAACAGGATTTTCAGTTTCCTGAGAGGAGTGGAGCATAAAAGAAATAAAGCTGTGTACCTGCAGAGGAGGAAACTATGAAATTTTATATGATAATGCCAAAACTCTCACTGTGGCTTACCTCACTGCCTTACACCCACTCTGAGGGCTTGATCAGGCTTCAGTGGCTTTTTACTTGTTCATTCAGTGCCCTGTTCACACCTCATTAAAATCAACAGAAGGCTTTCTTTTGCTATAAAGGTTCAGAATGGCTGAACTTTTTTCCCCCAAAAAATTAATTTCCATGAAATGCCCATTGCATAGGAGGATGTTTGAGCTCTCACACTCTGCTACCAGGTATAATTCACTCCCATGGCAAACATAACTTAGGAACATTAACAGAAACATCCTGTATAATTATCCAAGGAAAATATATAAAGTTCAAGTACTCTTCATAATGGAAGGCATGAATCCAAATAATTGTGTGTGCAATCACAATATAACTATCATTCTAGTTGTTTAATAAGATTGAAGAGAGTTATTTTTGTAAACATGCACAGTGGGCCACAGATAAATATTATGGATATTATTTTAGAATACTGTAGAATAAAACTCCATTTGTGTTTGCTGTATTTCCAAAGATGAAAAAAAAATAGTTATCAGTGAGATAAACTGGCATTTGTTTCATGTGATTGCTCTGCCTGTCATAATTCCTTTATAAAATAGATTTCTGCAACAGAATCATAATTGTGACATAAATACAAAGTATGATAGCAATAACCAACCAGGAATAGGCTTCTTATTGCATTATAAGCAATTTGCAGTTCACAGAAGCTCCATTATGCTACCCAAAGAATAATGTGGGCATCAGATAAAATAAGTGTGTTACTATTTACTTACACTTCATTGGGTTTTAAAGAGATACAGTCCAGATATTTTAAAAGCAGTTTTAAAATGGACTAGATGGTTTCTGTTTCTATTTTTTTTTAAACTTTGTTATCTGTCTTCTTGTATTTAAACATCTCTGGAATATTCTTCCCTTTTTCTGAATTTTCAGGTTGCTCATTCAAACTTAATCATCCTCACATGACATCTTTTCTTTTTTTTTCCCCCCTTAGTCTTAAGTATTGCATAATAGACTTAAAATAAGGAAAGGATGTTTTACTGTGTTCATTTCATATCTGAATATTATCACATGTAATTGTACTTCATTATGCTTTGAATTCATGCACACATCATGTGACTGTAGATGGCTAACGTACAGAACTACCCACTCTGGAGGAAAAGAAAGAAGAAAAATCCAGGGAAAAAGACAAGAACAGGACAAAATTCCAACTCCAATTATTCTTTAGAAAAAACTTCTTTAATTTGACTAAAGAGGAGGTGCTGGTAAGGAACCTGAAGCTCAAGGGCAGCCTGGGCTGCAGTGACCATGGAATGGGGGAATTCAAGACCTTTAGGGCTTCAAGGAGGGTGCACAGCAAGCTCCCTACACTGGGTTTCTTTAAGGATCTGCTTGGGAAAGCCCTGGAGGGAAGAGAGACCCAGGCTGATATCCAAGCATCACCTCATCCAAGCCCAGGAGTGATGTACTCCAACAGAGAGAAAGTCAAAATGTGCCAGAAGGAGTCTGTGGATGACCAAGATGCTCTTGGACAAACAGAAACATGAAAGAGAAGGTGAGGCTTTGGCACAGGTTGCCCAGACAAGCTGGGGCTGCCCCATCCCTGGCAATGTCCAAGGCCAGGTTGGATGGGGCTTGGAGCAACCTGGGATAGTGGAAGGTGTCCCTGCCCATGGCAGGGGGTTGGAACTGGATGAACTTTAAGGTCTCTTCCAATCCAAAGTGTTCTGTGATTCTGTGAAATAAACAGAAACCTGAGCTCTTAAGATGACTTATTTAGCAACTGTTCTTACATTGCACAGCTGTGTAATTTATTGTGCATGGCTTTGTAATTTATGGTGGCCTATAAAAGTTTAAATTAACCAGATTTACTGCTGGTTTCCCTGATGAAAAAGAATATGCTTCCAGTAACAACATGACCTTTTCATCACTGGGGAGAGAAACACGAAGGAGGAACAAGTCATAAACAACCTAGGTTTTGCTTATTCCTGCAGATCACTTGTTAAGCTGCTGTGCTGCCTGTCAAAAGAGGTCACAGAACTTTCCTTTCTCCACTCACAATGGCCAGGGCACCACTAACTTGCAATGTGTGTGTTCATAAAGAGCCCAATAAACTTTTTTAGAAGAGTGTCTCTTGCCTTGGTCACAGTTTTCTTCATCGCTGCCATCCACACAGTCGTGGATCCCATCGCAAAGCCATCGCACGGGGATACAGTAAGCCTTGTTTCTGCATCGAAACTGATCTTCTTTGCATTCTGTTACACAATCCATCTGTGTGAACACACACATGAGCTATGCATTAATCAATGACAGCAACAACACGCTTGTCTACGCTGCCAGGAGGGAGCAGACCCTGATGGAACCGTGCTCGGGGTTTGACTTCCAGAAAAAACATTTATCCACTCCAAACCCTGTCCTGAGAGCACAGAAACACAAAATCATGGGCTGAGTTACCTGATGGTACTCAATGGGCGCAAGGAAACCCTTCCAGTTATTTTGAGACCTAAAAATTTACCAAAAACTCACATCGGGGGAAAAGAAAAAAGCCACCAGAAGCGTGCCAGGTACCTCATCAGATCCGTCAGCGCAGTCGAGCTCCGCGTTGCATTTCAGAGACGCTGAAACGCAGCCCCCGCTCGCACACACGTACTCACTTGAAGAGCAGGTTGGAGATGCTGCTCACAAACACATATTTTAGCAAGAAGAAGAAGACAATCTGTGAATAAGCTGGTTTTCAATTTGAAGTTTCCTTCTGGTTAATGTAGTGAGCAGACTTGTGTCTGAGCACTTTCGTAAACTACAATAAAATATCTGAAAAGGCTGAATTGTTGCATCCTA
Source organism: Rhipidura dahli (assembly GCA_013399225.1). NCBI lineage: Eukaryota > Metazoa > Chordata > Aves > Passeriformes > Rhipiduridae > Rhipidura > Rhipidura dahli. The sequence continues at coordinate 1,045,222 of VXAC01004207.1, forward strand.
AGTAAATTGTAAAGTGATAGTGAGAAGGTATTTGTGTTTTACCACTTAGAAAGGTAATTTTGTTTTCTCCTTATGCTTGGTAACAAAGGCAACTACACACATGCATACATACATAGAAATAATATGTTTTAAAAATTGCATTCCTTTAAATGGGCTTAGAGTTTAGCTAAATTTAGCTAATTTATAATTGAATAAGCTGAATTTATAGGAAACCATCTTTTTGAAAAGTATACATTATTAAAATTAAAACATATAAATATTAAGTAGGATTTTTTAATATGAAGGTGCTTATTTTTGTTGCATTGTAAATCAGGAGAGTTTTGTCATAGGCTTTTACCAGTCACATCTATCTACATGAAGCTTACAAAAAAAATTAGGAAAATTCCTGCAGGAATAAACAACTGTATTTTCCAAGAAAGCAAAAAGAAAATAAAATAACAATAATAATGATTTAGTAGACAAAAATCTTTGCATGAGGACTATTAAACTTTGAATGAAGACCACAAAGCAAAACTCTTCAGTACTTGCCAAGATTTACTGATGTTTTCAGAGCAGAATTTTATACGCTGTATATTTGTTATCAAATTATAACTCAATATAATTAAATTAAATACTCATGCCCCAACAAGCTTCACATTGCAGAGTTATACGTAACTGGGCTTTCCAAAATACCAGAAGGAAGACACAACAATGCAAACACAAAAGCTGAAGTATTTCAGATTATTTTTGCACTTTCTTGCTACTTCTAGAGCCCAATAAATTTTGATTTGATGATTTCTTTTCTTCTTTCATTCTGATTTATTCCTGTCTTGGTTTTACATTTCAGCGTTATTTAAAACAATACCTGGTTCACAATTTTTCTCATCATCCCCAAGCTTGCAGTCCTCGTGACCATCACATTTCCATTTGGCTGAGATGCACTGGCCATTGGAGCACTGGAACTGATCCCTCGAGCAGCCTGTTTCACAATACCTCTGGTACAAAAGAAACAACCAATGCACAGGACCAAGAGTTTAATATAAACATTGGTAAATATGCAGCTGCTCACAGAAGTTACAGCCCATAATCCTACATGTTATGAAACAGAAATTGAAGTCTTGTGATATGAAATATATTTGTGGACAGGATTCAAGAAAGGTGCACCCTCTAAATAGTTGGGAAACACCTGAGGTTTTGTACTGACAAGAAAGGAGAAGGGGAAAAAAGAGAAAAAAAAAAAAGAACAGAAAACCAGCAAAGTATTATCCAGTGAGCTTCTGATACACAACAAACAGTCTACATTGTTCTCTCCAAAAAAATTGCACAAACCATGCTGTGTGTAAAAAGAATTGATTCTAGTCAGGACACAAAATATTTCCAAGATAGGAAGAAGTTGAGATCATTGCTGGGACATAAACATGCAGAATACTGTTAAACATTACTTGACTTATTTGCATGTTCTCTTTCTAGAATAGTTCCTTCAAGAGGTTTAATTTTAATTAAGTAAGGGTATTTGCATGGATTCATGTATAGAGTTCCTATTGCTGCCTTTAAAAAAATTCGTATGCAGGAATCCATTCTCCAACAATATAAAACTACTAATCCTCTAAAGAAGTTTTCTGGAAGATGCCTACCTCATCTGAGCCATCTGCACAGTCATAGTCTCCATCACACCAGAACCTTGCTGAAACACAGTCTCCATTTGCACAAAGAAAGTCTTTCAAAGTGCACGTCTGAGGCTCTGAAAAAAGAAAACAACCAACCCTAGGTTTATTAGCATGTTCATTAAATATTTTATACATAGAAACCCCCCAATCAATCAGTGAATAAATATGAAAAACTCAAAACAATTAGCTTGCAAATGATAAGGACTGGTGTTCTGTAGGATTTTATTCCACAATATCTTCTAACTAAATTTCATTTACATATAGTAAGTACTTTCATTACTATCATAAATTTCAGTTCTGTCCAATTTCTTTGGACAATAACCTGATGTTGACTATATATATTTTATTAATTTCAACACATGTATGTCAGTAGAGGGTTTGTGAGACACCTACCAGGGACCAAAACCACATTTTGCATGGCTTAATAGCCAATGTAATTAGAACTAACCAGATTTTTGGCTTTCCATCACACAGTAGCACATAATTTATCACATACCTTTTACTGAGTGTGTGGGTGTGTCAAGAGTCAGCTTCCCCTGTGCTCAGCATTCAGGGGAATGGTATTGAAATGTCAAATGGAACTCAAAAATTTGGTGGTTCAAGTAAAATGAAAGTTTTCAAACAAAGAAGTTTTCTGCTGACAAAAAACATTGGCAAGGGGGGCCTCTGTGGAAGATTCCCTCAGCAGAACATCATGTGCTTTCCTCCTGCAAATGAGGATCACTAAAAAAAGCATTTTTTGGGCGCTGGACGTTAGATTAAACAAAGGTAGAGAAGTATTGGGGATTTAGGAGAAGTTAAGTAAGTCTCTACATGCAATTTAGATCTGCCAGACAGACAGAGGGCTTTGGAGATAAAAGGACTTAAAAGGCAAACAAGGATTATTTGTGGGATTATTTCCATCACAGTAACCAATGCAGTGTGTAAATGATGCAAAATCAAGAATAAGGATTAATTAGCAAGACCTTTACAGCAGAGAGATGGGAAAGAGCAAATGACAGTGGCTGAACCAAAGGAAGAAGGGTGAAAAAAAAAAAAAAGAGGAGAGACAGAGCAGAAAGTAGCAATGGACAGAAGGAATGGACAGGAATAAATTGAATAATGCTGAAGGGTCCTTTAGAAAGTTATGGAAGGTGCAAGCATGAGTGATTTTATAAAACATAACTTACTGATCAAGGAAAGGAAACACAAAATTAGAGGCCTCAAACTGAGAAGAGTTTGGTAAATACCAGCGTGGGAATACACCTGACATGAGTTGCATAGATCTAAAAAAGTTGACTTTAGTGTGAGTGGGGATTTTTTTCAGGATTTATATAAATCAAAACCTGTTTCAGGAAAGGAATAGTTTTAATCAACTTTTCCTCTGCCTTTTCCCCTCTCTACTTCATAAAAAAACCTCAAAATGACCCTGTTTAAAATTTTTTATGAGAAATTTCATTTTTCAGGTAGGCACAAAGATTAATTTTGAAGTTGTAGAAAAGTCATTTTAAAAGCAGATCTACAGGAATTTCATCAGTTCACCAAAAATGTTATATTTCAGTGAATCAAAGGTTGGCATTTATGTAGACTCAGATTATGTGCACACTACCTCAAATTTTTTTCTCAAAGTGTAAGCTTTAGTAAGTCCCTGATGTTTGATGCTTTTTGCTGTCAGCAGGCCAAGAAAGAGAATTTCATGGTATGATAAAACATATAAAGAAAATAATTTGTGGGAAAAGTAATTCACATGCAAAAAACCCATTTGTCATGTTTCCATACTGATTGGAAAAATACAAGCAAATACTTTTGCTATACTCCTAATAAATTATTTATAAGCAGAGATTTGATACTGGAGAAATGTACACAAAGAGCTCAGTACTCAATTCTCTGTTTGCAGGAAATATTTCTGCTGCTGCTGGGATCCAGCTCTGTGATTTACATATGAACACAGCAAAGTACTTTTCCATCAGTGCTCTGATTGTTAGTGAAAGGAATAAATATTAATAAAAAACAGTACTGGAGGAATAAGCATTAATGGACTTCTGTACAACCCATGAAGGACTGCACTCTTTAGCTTCTGCTTTGTAAAATCACTGAAACTCCTTCCCAAGAAAAGCACTGGGGATACAAACTCATCCCAGGACAAAACTAACTAATTTGTTTTCTTGGCAACTTGCAGAAACAACAAATAGCATCAGAAGAACTTCCAGCAGCATTAACATTTGTACACTGATTGAATTCATGTTTTGCTACAACTTTATTATGTTTGCTTCACTTTAATGTTTACAGTGTGTTACATTGTCTTTAATCACATTAAATAAAAAAAAAAATTACTGGTGCCTTCTTTTTAGGAGGAATAAGATAGATTAGATAGATAGAATATTATTCATTACTATGGAATTTTCCTTTTTTGGAGTTTCCCAAAAGAAGAAACACTATTTTTGCTCTAATTTATTTAAAAAACTTAATAAACTCCGAAAGCAAATTCTCCCTCCAGAGAGATATTACCTCAGAAGAGTTAACAATGTATCCTACATTTCTTATTTCAGAGTCATTATGTACCCATATCCATGCTAATAACTCTTATTTCAGTGTCCAAATATAGTTAAAGAACAATAGACTGTAAGACAAATACAGTTAAATACCAAAGTCATAGCAGGCACAATGATTTGCATGACAGCACAGTAATTTCTCACACCCATGCAGGTTTTTTTAACATGTATTGTTTCACTTCTGACAACTTCAGCATAAGAGTGAATTTCTTGCATGTGAAGAAACTGCACAGAAAAGTGTAACTGCTTGAGCTTAATTTCTATAATTCAGTGAATTCATTCTGCCTTCTTGAGAAACAACTCATTTTCTGATACGGTTCCCTGACAGCCCTTTGTATACAATATTCATGTATGCCATGAACAATTTATCTCACTGTGCAATGTAACATATTTTGTCAAATGCTTTTGAAGTTCTAATTTCAAATATATTTGTTTCATTGCACTTTATTCTATAAGTGGCTTGATGGCCTATAAAAATTTTATCCAACTATTTCAAACAGCTGAACAGTATTCTGTACTGTCCCAGTGCTTCCAAGATTTTGAATTTTAAAACTGTGCCAGCCTATTGTGCTTAATTTAAAAAGCAGAATCTGTAGTTAGAATTTAAGTGTGCATTTGACAACTGAAAGTAAATTAAAAAAAACCAAACTAAGACCTTTAGTTTCATTCAACTTCTGTGCCTGGGCACTTTCAACTCACTAATTTTATCCATTATGATTAACTACAAATTTATTTATCTGCAAGTCAAGAGAATGACCAAGAACTAAATATATAACTTAGCTATTGATATGACCATAAAGCTGGCAAACATCACTTTTTTTTTTTTTTTTAAACCAAATAGACTATTCCTCTCTTGTTATTTGAACTTTTTTAATATCACTTTGTAGCATAATGATCTGAACTTTAAGGAAGAAAAATATTACAGCTGGGTCACACACATGGCTAATTCCAAATGTGATCCTCAACACGTATTTTGCAACCAGCAATAATTTTTTGTGGAATTTTGTGTATTTGTAAATTTTTTGTGTATTTGTTGTATGTTGTGTATTTTGTTGTTTTTTTTCTGAATTTTCAACAGACTGCCCAATCCTGTAGATTAACACTACCACAGCAAAACTATGACTCTCTATTTAATCTCTACATGAAAATAAAAGAACATAACATAATTTCTTGGTACTTGTAATACAGAAAACTGACACCAATAATCAACTCTAAAGTAAAATCTCCCACAAAGCTGAGAAAGCTTTTGTGTGCCAACCCCCCAGGGTATAACAACAAAAGGCTCTGAGTGGTTACTGAGCCACACGATAGTTTCCCTTTCATAGGAAACACTTGCATATGAAAACCACAGCACTATTCCTTGCTCAAATAAAACTCCCAACATTTCCAAATGCAGGTAGTAATTACCAGGCAGACAAATCCACTTTAACCTCCCAAGCAGAATGAGTCACTCTGTACCTATGGACACCTCATCTTGAACTGGAGAAAGGGGCAGCAGCATTTTCTCAGCATTAAAATGCCTCATTTATTAAGCTTTCTGGATCATTACCTTGAAGATACTAAATATCCACTCATGGCATACAATCAGGAATGTGTAGTCAAAGTTATTTTCAAGAACAAGATATCAACTTATTGGATTTCTGAGTACCAAAGAAAAAAAACCACAGAAATTGTCAAAAGAAGGCACTTCAGAATTATTTAGGGAATATCCCTCTTGAAATGTTTTATAAAGACAATAATTATCAGATAAAACTGTTACAAATTTTTAATTTCTTCCTGAGAACCAGATGGAAATTAACTCCCTGAAAGTGGTATCACAGAGATTTATTAGGCCTTCAGGTTCCTCATGGGTAGGAGAGAACTGGGTACCTGAGCTACTTTGAATAACCACACCTACTTCTCAATGCAATTAAGTACTACAGAAACTGACTTCTCAATATGAAACAAGGCAAATCATCTCAAGAATATAATGAATGTAACAAGCAGGTGGTGTTCGATCAAAATTCCTTGTTAACAAATAAATGCTTATCACTTTACTTCTGAACAGTGTTTATGATTCTTTTTCAGAGATAAGAAATGTGATATGTAAGTAACTGACAAAGGTAAACTAAATGTAATATTTGTTTTTAATTCACCAGATTATTGAGCAGTTGGAAGTCAGGCATTTTTTCACAGCTGATATAGATCTTTGTAAGAATGAACAGAAGTGGAGAATTACAGCAAGGGACATTTTCAGTTGTGGTCAACTGATTTTCAGCAGATCGGAGCGTGTGGAATGAAAATACACGTGAGTTTTATCAAAATTCAAAAGTTTCCTCTTGCACGTTGCTAAACTGACTCTGTTATAACATGGACCAAGGTAAAAGTTACTTACTACAGTTTTCTTCATCAGAATTATCTCCACAATCATTTTGGCTGTCACATCTCCAATGATCTGGAATGCAGTTGTTGTTTTTGCACTGGAACTCATGAGGTCCACAAGTTTTTTTATCTGTAATTAAGGTGAATAATATTTACAGCATTGCAATCAAAGAGTCAAAATGGGAAAGACTTCCACTAAATACACTATGATGTTATTGGATACATTTAAAAACAAGTAACCATAATATTTTAAATAATTTTACTTTCAGGAGTAATTTACTTCTCATAACACTCTTTGAGCTTCTACATATACATTCACAACTTAAATTTGATGAAAATAAAATATGCATTGTATAAACTGCCATATAAAATTTAAAAAAATATAAAATTCAGAAGGGTTCACAAGGTTGTTTGAAGTGAGGGTATTAGTGCACTAAATCTCAAAAACTGCTTTAACTTTTCCTTGAATTTATCTCTAAGGTTCCTTTACACAAGATCAGATCACAATAAACCACTAGACTACTGATTTGAAAAATGTACAAAATATGTAATTCTCAAAATTTATTTTTACACGTAATAATTTAAGACAGAAAACTTTGCACTTTTGATTTAAATTTTCACCTACTGATGGATTCACTTGGAAGTTTACTCATAAGAGGTAAAACATTATAAAGCCTATAATGCTAAACTGACAGAAATTTCCTTCATGTTGTATATTTCCAATGAGCTCTTCTATTTACAGAGAAGCATTGAGGGCAGAGCCTCTTAGAGATACATGAACATCCTGAGCTCCTCCAGTAGGAAGAAGCTGCCTCTGTGTTTTCTGTGAGCAATTCCTGAATAATTCCTTCAGCTTCTAAGGGCTGAGATGAAATGAAGTAAATTAAAAAGTTATCAGTGACATTTTTGTTGGGAGAATAAAAAGAGTTTGCTTTGTAAAAGCCCCAATGACATATTTAAAATTACATGTCACTGCGATGTTTCACTGGAAGTTTTTTAAATTTCCGTTCGGCAAAGTCACAACGTGTCAGAGCAGCTTCACTCTGCTCTCATGGCAACTCGAGGGCTGCTAATGACTGACAGAAACAGCAGCTTCATTCAGCCTGGTTCCTCTGCTGGTGAAGCACAAATTAAAGGTGTTGGGTTTGATGCCATGGGCCCAACTGCTGCGTTTTCTCTGTGATTTTAGGGGTGCCTCTGGAACCACACCGATCAAACCACATTTGAACATCGAGACTGGTGCTGCAGCTCAGTTGTGTGCACTCAAAAACCTGGTCACTGCAAGTCTGCCTTTTGTGGTCACTCCTTACTCTCTGCCAATGTCATGATTTTAAGAAGTTTTCTCCCAAAATATTTTGCTTTCCAAGATATTTTTCAATATTACAGTCTATGGTATTTTTGATCATGATATTTCAAATAGCTGCACTGGCAAACAATTAAAAATACTTAACATTAAAAAACATAAAAATATTCCTCCCAAGCTTATGACACTCTTGTATTTTCATTCTGTAGCTTTGCAAAAGATTACGTATCAACCCTGAAATCCATCCTATATTTATTAAAATACTTCTAGTGAAGTCTGCAATCTCCCACTAGAGTATTTGATAACAAAATGAGTTGCAACACCAGTGACAGATTGCACTACAGCAATATTTAAATATTCTATTTATAAATATTCTATTTCTCCTTCCACATCCAATAGAAATACTGAGACCTAGTCAGTAATACACAGCAGCCAGAGATGACACCCATTCATTTCAGTTACCTGAACATGCAATATATATTTTCTTACTCTTCACAAAGAATTATTTAGTTCTCAAGCATGCTAAATCCATTTTCTAACATTGCCTTTCTACACATGTGAAGAAAGTCTAGATTTTTTTTTTTTAATTTATCCATCCTTAACCTCTGATTGCTACTTTAATGTTATTCTTTCTCTTCTTACTCTATTACTACCAAACATAAAGAAACATAATTTATTTTTTTAATACAAAATATTTTGCATGTTTGTAAGGATCTCCCTTTTTCACAACTCTGAAAACTTTATTTTTCCTCTGGGTTGAATGATCTCCTGTAGCAGCTTACTGCTAAAATTGTCTGACAAACCAGATTTGCTTGTCTTATATTCCTTTCTTCCCATTAATGAGAACTGAGGAAAACACTGGGATACCAGAGACAGGGTATAACAAAGAGGAAAATTTGGGAAAGTTGTGTAACAATTATCTGATCTTTGAGAATGATGGATTCACTCACCTCAAAGGAAACAGTGCAAGACCTTATTTACTGGGAACTGTGGAACCATGAAAAGCACACAGGGGGCCCACACACATTTTGTCATCTCTGCCTTCAGCACTAAATTGCTTTCTCATTTTTCTTTAAATGAGACCGCCTTAAAGTGTGAAAATTCAGAGAAATGGTACAAAGGCAAAGAAGCAAGTGCTGATAACTCCATTTTCATATTGCTCTCTTCAAGTTGTTATTAAGAGATTCACTGACCTACTGTAACAAAAAGCAAAGCTGCTCCTTAGAAAGTTGTGTGATCGCCTGAGGTAGCTGCTGGTGGGTTAGGGTTCACTTTTTTGTGCATACTGAACTAGGATTTTATTCTAGAAATACTTCTAAACAAACATGAGGAAAACAGGATGAAGGCTTTAATTGGAAAAACGAAACAAAACAAGCCCCAAAACCCTTATGCACCCTAGAAGCACTTTAATTCAAATATCAGTCCCTGTGAATGAAAACACTGTTTTGCCACTAATTGTATGCATTGAGCTTGAGGATTTTAAATCCATGCATTTTCCTGTGTGTCTATTTGTGTCTGAGAGGGATAAAACGCAAAACTAAAAGAAATTTGGTTTTGACACAGGATCAGCTGGCTGTCCCAGAGCTTGGCAGGCTGTCACCCATGCTGGATACAGGAAATTATAAGCCTGTTGAAGGAAGTTTACGTTTATATAATGCATCCTTTAAATGCCTCAAAGAAAATATTCTTTATCATCAGGAAAAAAGCCTACTTTATGACTCTCACAGCTAAAAATAAAATTAATATTAAAAAGTGAGGAAGCAGAAAGCAGTCATTCCAAGGTTGACACATTAGGACAATAAAGACCTGAAATACAAAGAACCTTTAAAACATATTATAAAATCACTTTCCAAGACCACACACAGCTTTCTTCAGCTTCTAACTCAAACTGGTCAATTTTTCTGTAAATTATCAAAGTTGTGAGCAAGGAATAGCATAATGTAACAGCTTTCTTTAATTGCCTGGACAGTTAGCACCAATTAACTCCACCTACTGTTCTCTGAGAAACAGCAGACACTCCTTAATAAACACACATTTCCTGATTCTACCTCAGCTGTCTGAGTTGGAAAGGAACCACAGAAGATTAAATACATTTACACTGCTGCTAGCAAATTTACTCAGTGTAATATGTCCAATAACACACAGCAGCAGATGTTGACTAAGCAAAATACATATGGCCATGCAGCACTCAGGCAAACAGAGATTACTTTACACAAGTTTTGCATTGCTGGCATTTTAGAAATGAACCCCAAACAATAACAAATTAGTGTTACATCAACATATGTAGATCCTTTTTATACTCAGCTTGCAGCTTTAGAATTTAGTTCTATCAAACTTTGTCCATGAAAATAGCAATCTTTAACTTGAAAGAAAAAAAATGCAGAAGACCAAACTGTTTCGAAATTACTGCCATAGTAAGGTCATTTAAACATATTTCAAACTCTAAAAATACAGAAAACTTCAAAATGTGATTAAATACACCCTGTTCTTGTCAAGGCTTAGCTGTTCCATGTGCACACAACCGTATTTGGCACAGAAACTGTGACTATGGGTAAATTATTCTGTCTCCTCCGACATGAAAACCAAGAGCAGTGTATGAAGCCAGGAGATAAAAAATAAAAATGTGGGTGTTTCGTCAGGGAAGGGTATGATTAAGCTGTGGAACACCTCGCTGCAGCATGTTGTGAAAAGCCCACAAAGGTAAAAAGAGAGTGAAATCTATGATGAATTATTGTACACAGGGACATATTTGACTCACAACATCTCTGATTCTCAAGTGGTTAGAGGATGGAAAGGTATCTCAGGGAAGTTTCAGTACAAGCCTGCTTTGCTCACATATTCCTCCCTAGATACTCACTTCCAGTCACTGCCAGACAGGATAAAAGTCAAGATGAGTCTCAGATGTGAACCAACACCTCCAGCTGTGTATGTTGTGATTTAAAAAACCTGTTGAGCTTGGGATTGCACACATTGCTCCTCGAAGCTTTTTAGCTGTTTGGGTAATTTTATTCTTTCTATTGTAAAATGATGGCTCAGAGTGAAGCACTTATTAGAAACACGAGTTTTTCTATTTAGTGTCAGTTTTATTTCTTTTTCACTTTTAGGAAAAAAAAAAAAAAAAGTGAATTGAGGCTATTACTAGATGAATTATTTTAAGACCATTTGTGCCACATGGAAGCTTGGAATGCTGTCCCAATTGGAAAGCCACAGCATGCTGGAGATCCAGATGATGTGGGATGGTGTAAGAGAAAGTAGATGTGAAGTAAATCAGGAAGTGAGCATTAACAGCCCAGAAGTGGATATGAAGCTTCATCTCCTTTGCATTCACTGTTTCTTCAAGACAACTGAATCCTTGGACTGGAAACTTCTCCCCAGTTGACAGGAGCAATTATTTTCTCCATCTTGTCAAATCAAACGATGGTCTTGGATTTTCAGTGTTGAGAAAGACTTCATTTTCCTAGGCATATTTGCCACCTTCAGCATTTTCACATGTGCTCATGTGTCCATTACTTGAAACACATCCATGGAAAAGCAGCCCAGTGCTTTGTCCTTGACTGTAGCCTGTAGTTTTGTTACTCTGTTGTCCCAGAGATAAACCTGTCCAGACACAGGTGTTTCATCAAACCATTTACTGATGCGTGGATGAAGAATGGTGAGAGCTTTAAATGTTCCACACTTGTCTTGTTCTCTTCCACCTCAGAACATTTGTCTGTGTTTTCCTTTATAGACCAGTCCTGAAAGTTTCACAACTGATTCTGCACATTGTTAGGATGTGTCTTGCATTGACACCCATCTTCAGGGGTTTGCCAGCAGTACTGATCCACTTACTCTGCCTCTGAGTGTCTGTAATCCATTTCCCAGGTAGAATATTTATAATTATTATTTTCTCTAATTACAATGGTAAGAGCTGAGTCATAACTCCCTGAAGCTCACAGAGAGAAGCAAAAGTTGGCCATGTCAGGTTGGAATCTTCTTTGAACCCTTCTACACAACCAGTCTTAACTAGGAGGATTTGCAAATTATTATATTTTCACTATTTATGAACTTCAGCAGCAATAAAGTGCAGACTGAACTGACAAGAAAGTGGGTAACACTGTGAGAAGAATAAAGAATGCCACCATATCCTGTGACTCACTACATCTGTGCCACTGCCACGATTCTAAATGCCACATGAGAGACTCATTTGCAGCTCCAGCCAATAAAGCAGTGGTACAACATGAATTTTATGAACTACTCATACAGAGATTGCTATTCAGTAAGAATTGGATGAGCCAGAGGTTCCAGATAGGTATTATCAAACACTGAATGAGGATATAAAAAGTGGGATGATTATTTCCTTTTGCTAAATAAATGTCAAGCCACAGCACTAGGTTCAGAACCACTGGCATACTCACCACAGTTTGCTTCATCTGACCCATCTGCACAATCTGGGTCTTCATCACACACCCACAGCTTGGAAATGCAGTGTTTGGTTGTTTTACACTGGAAGTGGTCTGGAGAACAACTGTTTTCAGCTTTAAATAAAAGAATTCCAGAACAAAATTAGCAATTTCTGGCAATGTTAAAAATATGTGTTTTAAAGAAAAAATATTAAGGGGTCAAGAGTTAGAAACTGGATATCTCTAGCATCATTTATGTAATACCTGTCAGAAAACAGTATTCAGGTTTATACTGTTTATAGTTTTGTCATTTTCTTATATATTATTTTATGTACAGTATTAAGGTAAAACAAATATAATAAACAAAGTATCTATTGTGATTTATTTTTATCAGCAAATAGGCTTACCATTGATAGAATCAAACCACTTTAGCAGAAACCAGACAAGTTTTTTTTTCCTTAACTTTCTAAAACGCCAGCTATAAAATCTGAGTCAGTTTGTAAGACTACAGCAGCTCTGGATGCTTTGATCAAAAATGAGTCAAAATTATACATGATTTTTGTGAAATTCTGTGCTCTGTTAAATCGGGTAAATGTTGAGGAAAGTTTGACAAATATTTCACTTTATCAGTTTAGAACAACATTTTTTGAATGAATCCTACAGCAAGAAAAAGATGCAAAGATGCAGCTGAGATTCCAGCCTACTCTTTAAGGATTCTCTAAGTTAAAGCTCAACTGCATTAACCTCAGAACAGCCATTTAAAACCAAAACAGATCCTCAGTGCACCCATGTGATTCTAGATGTTTTTAGAGATAAGTATATGTACTCCAAATGATTTTAAACTGAATTGACCATAGGGGGGAAACAGGAAACCTTGGATAAGTTTTTCCCCATATGAGTGTGTGTCCCACCTTTACCTAAGGAATTTTGTAGTGCTTTTAAAAAAACTTTCCTATCCCTGTCAAAAAGCAATTTGCTCCCTGATATTATCATTCTTGTTTCTCAGGTTTGGCAGGATGAAAAATTTTAGGTTTTCTAAAAGTTGGTGTATTATTTCTTTCAGTGCCACATTTCCACAGAGCTGGGTATGTTCCTGACTGTAACAAATAATTCTGATTCTGAGCTAGGACAAGTCACCAGGGGATTTCACAGTGCTTTACAAGAAAAACCAGCACAACGACCTTCACTGTGCATATGGAAAGCCTTCAGTGTGAAATGTGACTTTGAAAAAGTCACCTGGTAAGTAAAACAAAACAGTGACAGAGCTAAAAATAGAAGTATTTTGTGGAACCTAGACTGGTGAAATTGGAGTGAGAGAGAATCTCACCTGTTACCTGTCTTGTGCCAGGAGCCCAAGTCAATATGAACTCACAGTCCCTGAGCTGTAGATTCTGCTGCTCTGATTTAGTTTCTGTCAGCTACACCTCAAGGTTTTTGGGAGCCTTCCATATGCCATGTGCAGTTCTTTCCAAGGAAAAAAGTAATCTCCCTTATCTTTCACAGGAGTTTACCCAATCCCTCTTAATCAGTTTTTAAAGAAACCCAACACTCAAACCCACATAAAATGTTTTCTGCAAAACTTGTATTTACATCTCTCCTGAGCAGTTTGGAAGACAGCCATTAAACATGACCATCAACAAAGCCTTTATATCCTTAGCAACCCTTCTCCCCTTGGAGAAGGATTTGCTCTTTGCAGAAATGCAGCACATGCAAACCTTGAGAAAACTGATTCAGAACAAGCAGCTCAGATCAGCAGCAGATCTCAGCACGGAAATGAGCAAAAGAGTGACATTTTAAGGCAGCCCTATTGTCAGCCCCATGATCAAAGACACAAACTTATTCAACAAATTTCCATCATAAATCTGAAAATATTTTCTCCCCTTAGGGCTAAGAGAGTGAAAACAAATTTATGAAAAGTAAGCTGCATTAAAAGCTGAGCAAATGGAAATCCAGTTACATAGGTAAATTAATAAAGTCCCTGGAGGAAAAGGAAGAGAAAAGGTAAAAAACTCAATGAAAGAAAAAGGATGTAGAAGGAGCTTTGGATCTACAGCTTTTCCAAGAAAATATTCTGAAAAACATCTTTTCCCATTGAAATGCATTACTGCAAGGCATGGCAGATGAAAGCCTCAGGAAGATGAGTCATTTGTGAAATGGTTAAGAGTCAAATACGTGTTTCAACCTCAGTCAAAAACCCAATTAAATGCCTGAAATTGTTTATACCACTCTCTTCTTTGCAATGACTTTAAATTTGAAGTTAGTAAATGACATTTTAGTTTGCTGTCTTGTATATGAAGCATTGCATGCCAATGCCACGAATTAACTGTTTGCATATTCTCAAATTATTTTAGATAGAGGACATTTAATTTTACTCCAATTCCTTGCTTTAAACCAGCTACAGAGCAGAATTCCCTAAGCATAACTTACGACAGTCTCTTTCATCCTCTTCATCACCACAGTCATTCTGGCCGTTGCATCTCAGGTTTATTGGGATGCACTTCTGGCTCTTTGTGCACTTGAACTGCCCCGACAGACACACGTGTGTGTCTGGAAATTAAAAGAAAATAAAATAAGTTAGAAGGATTAAAAGTTAAAAATAAAAAGATTCAAAACTTCAAAGGCAAATGAAGAAAAATATGGTTTGTTGGCAGAGTTTGAAACATGGCTGTTAAAGCAGTTTAGGCTGTTTCTGAAGCCTGCAATGTATAGAATCACCTACCACAGTTCAGTTCGTCAGAATTGTCCCCACAGTCGTTCTCTCCATCACAGATAAAGGCTGGAAGAGCACAAAGCCCAGTTCCACACTGGAAACGTCCTGGCTGGCATCTGAATTCAGCTGGGAAAAGACAGAACTGCTCATGAATACTACCAGAGGAATGCTTAAAGTCTCACTAGTGCTGTTCTTACCCTATGGACTACCCAAAAACACCTACAAACTTTTATATTTCCTTTATAAGCTCAATCTGAGCATATATTAGTAATTAGAAGGTACACATACAATTGCAAGGCCAATTTCTGGTACCTTTAATTTGGGCAGCTATAGTTACAGAGCTAATGACACAGAGTGAAGCCCCCTGAAGGCTGAAGCTTGGTAAAGGCTCAACAGAGACCTGTAATTTAGGATCTAAACACTTGAGTTCAAGTTTGCTTTTAAGAAACTCCCTATCCCACTGCAATTCTATTTCCCAATAAAGGCCTAACATTGCTCCTTCTCCAGCCACTGTCATTAGAAATAATAAGCAACTGTGTACCTCTTCAATAATATTTTATATAAACACGGAATAGCTAAAAATGGAATTTTATGTAGAATGGTTACAAATATAAAAATTTGATTCAAAATCCTCTGCAGCAAAAAGAAAAAGAGAACTAATAAAATTGTAAAAATAGGGGTGAGGGATTTCAATACAAAAAATCAAACTAACTGTTAATTAACTGGAGATTCTAGAACACAGCATTTTTTTAATACAAGCTTAAGGGAAGAAGTCAAGAATGACTGGGAGAACATTGCTGTTGCTCAGAAAACTGCAGTAAATAATAACGTGTATCTAAACTTCTATAATTACAACAAAACACAAGCAGATGGGATTAGAATCCCATGTTTTTATTGCATAGGAAAGAAAAAAACCCAAATAAACCTAGCAGAACTTGGTATTTATGTAAAGAATTCCACAACCTCAGAACACAGCTTCAAAACTAAAATCTTCAGCACAAACACGCCTGGGATGAAGTAAAGGCTCAAAAGATGAAAAGCGCACCTGATTTTCCAAAGACCTTAAAACACTGAGAGACCAAGGAACATAAAACAGCGCTGCAAACAAAAGCGACCCAAAAATCCTCTTCCTAAACTTTCTAAATGACACAAATTAATATGACACAGGGACCCTGCTGACACAGCTGGGCCCCAGAGGCAGCGAGCACTTACGGCACTCGGCGGGCTCGTCGGAGCTGTCGCCGCAGTCGTCCACCGTGTCACACTTCCACCAGAACGGGATGCACTTGTCGGTTTTGCAGCGGAACTGTCAGGGGAAAGGCCAGCAGGAACAAAAGTTTCATGTCAGCATCTATTTATTTATTTATTTGTAAGCAGCAATAGCACCGTTTATGAAAATGACACCCAATGCTTGAGGCGTTCTTACATTAATAGTTTCTGGCTGTTAATTAAAAAATAAAAAAATTGTGTTTTAAATGTCGTTTTTTTATTTTGAGATGTTTGGCATTGAGATTGCCACACTGATAAAAGTCACTGTGGTTTCAATGACTGTCCTATGCTGGCTTACAGTGCCCCAACACGAACTGCTCGTTGCATTTTGCTGCATTCTATGATTTCATTCTCAAAGATCTTATTCAGAACAAACATTTCAATTCTCAATTTCTGTAGACTGTTGAAGCAGACAACATCATTTTTCCAAAAAATCCCAAACACCTTTAGTTACAGAAAAGAGCCTTAATGTGTGGTGTTGTGTACGGTATTGCTTATATTGTCTGAATTAAATGAACAACCCAAATGCAAAGACTGCCAGACTTTCAAAAGGATAAAACATCTGTAGAAAAAACAGAAAAATCCTTTGTAAGACCCTGGCTGTGCCTTTAGTGTCTATTCAGGTGACTCTGTGCCTTTGTTCTGACTGAAAGAGGAATGCAAACAAAATAAATCGTACAAATTGATGTAATTTTCTAGGGCTAAACCTAAAACCTGAGTACATTATGTGGCTCATGTCAGGGAAAAAAATCTGGGTAGATTATCAGCCAGCTTTTCAGAAATGTTGGTTTTCCTTCCTGGTGTCTCTATGAACACAGAAATGAAGGATATCAGAAAGTTTAGAAGGACCAGACATTTTCTGTCACTGGGCAGCTTTTTTCCACATTTTAAAAATCTTTGATTGTTCAATAAAACTATATTTAAAAGGTATATTAAATTTGGTGCCTTAGCACAGTTTATCTTTTCTGCCAGGAAAAATAAGGGTCTCAAGGGCATTTCTGCTATAGAACCTATAGCTGGAGCTACATCTTTCCTGTACCACCTTGAGGGACTGGCTGTGTAACAGGCTGGGTTGAAGGGCAGCTGTTTGAAACTATTAAACTGCCCCACACAAATCTGCAGCTCAGAGGGGCTCAGCAGGAGGCTGCCAAGTGCAGGAGACAAACAGAAACTCAGACATTTGTCATTCTTTGCATTTTCTTCTTGCTCTGCTCATCACAAGGGACTTCAGGCTGTTAAAATGGCATTATGAAGCTATTTCCAGGAAAAAGGCACTAACTCTTAGATGTTGTTATGAAAATATTTGCACTCCCTTCTAAAGTGAGGAGACAAAAACCTGCAAAATCGGGGATCAGAGAGTCTTATGGGTCTTAAATGGATGGAGTTTTGGAGTTGTAGAGTCTGATGGGATTTGTACTGAACAATTTCTCATGCCAGATTAGCAGTCACAGGATGGTCTGGAGATGCAAGATCAGTTTATGGACCATTCAACTCCTTTTCATCAGCAGTAGCCAACAGTGGCTGTACTGTCAGGAGCAATTATGTCACAGGACCAGCTCTGATTTGACAACATCATCTGAAAACCTTAAGGAGAAACAAAATTTTGCCACGGATCCCAGTATCTGATGCCTTCAGACTGATGAATTATCAAACAGTAAACAGATTTCAAAAGTGGGAAAAAATGATGAATAACCAATGTCAATTTCTAACTTTCTGAATGAAAAGGCTTCTGCTCTCCACTCTGTGGAATCCACAAGTGATAAAATATTGCTCCTCAGGTGTCCAAGATGTGATGCTATTTCTTGAATTCATACTACCACTGAATTAGACTGGAATGGAGCCATTCAGTCAACTGTTAGCATATAAATTCACTGTGGAATAAGCTTCAAGTGTCATTTAAAGGATTTTTTTTTTAAAAAAGTGGCTTATTTTTTTTAAGCCAAATTTGAGGGGCTAAATATGGGGAAAAATTGGTAAGAAATTCCTCATTTTACAAGTGATTTACACCTTGAGGAAAGAGAGGAAGGCAGTGAGCAGGTTTCTTAAATAAGGTTATTTGAGTGAAACTGTACATCTTTTATTAAGATGGCCACTGTTCCCTAAAAATTAGGAGTAAAACCATTTTCCTTAATGCTGGAAATCATTATAATGTGTCATGATACAGAACATTGTAAGTGATCATTAGCATACCTCTAATAAAAGGGAATTACTAGAGCATCAGACTACTAGAAATATTTTAAATGCCATATGTACTATAACAATCAACCAATTAATTGCCTGATTGGAATAGTCCAAAGGCTTTTATCAAAGTGGTTCTCTTATAAGAAATCAGAATGTTCTACATATCTACCTTATATTTTAAGAAAAAAAAGTAAAAAATGTTTATTTTAAATAATAGGGAGTAAATATTAATACAATAATAATAAATAATAATCCAATAATAATGTGAATAATAATACAATTTAGTGTTTAAATTCATGTAATTGTCTCCATTCCAGCCATTGGATTTTTTTCAATGTGAGTCTATCATTTTCCAGTCTTTCTAACGGGACTGAGCTTGTTTTCTTTTTGTAATGCAAAGCTCATTCACGCATCCCAAATCACTGTTACATACACTTTGTATTTTGATATTTCAGACAAATATTTTTTCAAGGCAATTTTTACGGGCTGAGCAGCTGCATTTGTTCTGATGACTGGCAGCAACACCGACATCTAAAAGCGAACAAGTCCTGCACTCTCTGGAGAAAAAGCCACTTGCAAATCTGTTCCACTAACAGCCTTGGAGATGAAACGCTCTAAGAGCACCCCTGAGCATTCAGCTCCTTCGAAAGCTTCCACACTGCCTGGGTGCCAGCATTCCCTATTTAATAAGAGCAGGAGGAGGAGCAGCACAACAGTCCCCAGGACCCTCCCGTACCTGGCTGGCGGTGCAGTTGGACAGGCACGTCTTGTTATCCGCAGCCAGGTAGAAGTTGGTGGGGCAGGCGCAGGAGTGCAGCTTGCCAGGGGCCAGCAGGCACAGGTGGCTGCAGCCGCCGTTGTTCAGCGTGCACACGTGTTTGGACACTGTGGGCAGAACAGGGGAGGTGCATCAGAGCCTCTTATCTCAGCACACTTCGGGGTGGCTGCTTTACAGAGGAAGAAAATTGTGTTCCACGTGCTGTCTTTACAATGGAACATCTCAAATCAAAAACCCGTGGAGGCAACCTCTTCCTTTTGCCTTTAACCTATTCTCTGCTGTATGCAAAAATGAATTATTACCATGGCTGTAAGTTCAGTACTGAAAGAATGAGAGGAAGAAAAAAGCTCTATTTTTATCTTTTTTTTTTAATAACGAGAGAAAAAATTAGCTTATCTAGGTCAACTGCCAAATTGCATTCAGTTACAATGCAAATACAGGGATATCAGCAGATAAGACACAATGACATTCCTCCCATTTTCTGACATTCCCTCAATCCAGCAGTATTTTTCTGCAATATTAACACTTCTCAAATAACCACATTAAAAATTTTCATAACACACTGCTCCCTTCTTAAACAATGGTAACTTGTACTGTAATGCAACTGAACAGATCTGTACTTTCAGTCAGTATCTGGGTGTATTTTTAAACATACAAATTATCTCTCCACTAAACAAGTTTTGTTAGATGTATTTAATACCAGATATGCTTAAAATATTAACTGCAGATTTACGTTTAAAAACACTAATTTGAAAACTTCCACGATTTGAAATAGAAGAGAAGCAGAAATAATCACTGCAGATAAATGAGCAGGCAGTACCTCAGCACTACATTAAACACATCAGTGTGCTGCCTGGAAAGCAGAGAGGGGATAATTACCATCAGGCTGCCTGTAGGAGTGATACACCTGGATGTCTGTGATGGTGTGCCACGAGTTAATCAGGGAGAGCCTGTCTGTGCCAGAGGTTTTGTGGGCACGGCTGAGGGATTTGGTTTTCCCGTCGGTCCAGTAGATGTAGTCTTCAAACAGCGTCAGGGCAATCACCCCTGGGATGTCTTGATTAGGGACTGGAAGGAGAGATGCTCAGGTTAAAGCTCACTCTCGGAAAGCTGCCAGTTAAAATATTCCCCACTGCACGGGCTGACAGAACAGCTGCTGAGGAATGTCCTGAGGATAATTATCATGACAATACACCGGGAGCAGAGGGTTCTTCATCGCCAGTTACAGTGAAGGTGGATAGAGCACGAGCCCTCTTGTTTAGAATTTGTTGGCCCAATCAGTGTTGAGAAAAAGAAAGAATTTCAGTTAAAAAAGACCCCTCAAGATTTTAAACTAAAGACATGTCAAACTTGCAAGGAATGTGCAACAAACATAACTTTCCCTACATAGCAACATAAATTTACTCTTTTACTGGAATCAACGTTATTAGAAAACATACATAACACAAACGTACACCTCCTGATGCTTTGTGTTTAAGATTCCTTCATACAATAACAGTATTTTATTTCACCAAAATATACTGACAAGAGAGAGGAAAAAGAAAATTAAAAACTGTCATTAAAATAAACATTGCAGTAAGAGGGCTTATTGATTACTCCTGCCATCACCAAACACACAATATAAAAAATAAAAAAGGTGATGATGATTGCTACAGTATCACAAAATTATGAGCCAGCATCATTTGAAAAATGATGGAAGGACATAAGGGAGGAAAAGCTTTGGAGCATTCTTTATCTTGCTGTACACTCCTTAACCTTGAAGTATTTGTTCTTGGCAAACAGTTATCAAACGCCACTTTTCTTTTATTCCCTCCTTTTACCATAAACAGCAGTAATCACAAATGTCATAGGAAAATATCTGGCCATAGTAATTAATTTGTAAATGACAATCTTCTGTTGCTGAATCACCTGATTACTGATGGAGGTGAAAAGGCAGATCAGGGCAGCTGACTGTCACATTTAAGCAGCATATCCTTAACACCTTTACCTCATTTTCTGCATCTTTTTACCTGGAAAGTGCTGACAGAGTTGGCAAATCTCAAATTCCTGTTGAAACATTTCATAGCTCACTGAGATCTGATGATGATACTGAGTACATGGAACAACAACTTAGAAAATTCAATTTTCTATCCAATAGTCCTCCCAGTACTGAACTCCAGTGCAGGGCATGCTGCCTTCTGGACAAGGAGACCTTGCTGCTTAGAAATTATTTCCCCTTCTTATATGTCTCCATGAACCACATCTATCACAGTGAAATAACAATATGATACTTTTGAAAAAGCTTCACAGCATTTCTGAGAAATCAGTCAATGTCCAAAGAAATCTCAATTTTGGCACTCATTACAGAGCAAACTTTGCCGCAGTCCCACACATGGTACAGCACAAGAAAAGCTCTCATAATTTCTGTGATTTGTAGAATCCCATTGTGAAACGTTTCCAATGAGAAATACAAACCAGGCTGACAGGAGAAGCAGGGTGGGACATCAGAAACTGCTGCCTTGAATGAGGCCCTGAAGCTTTCCATAAAACTAATTATTTTATTTTTGCTTCAGCTCTGAAACAATATTGGTTCGTACAAAATATGACCCTTGCTTCTACTTTTGGCATCAAATGAAAGATGTCAGAGGTCCTACTCCAGTCTCCCTAAAGACAAAAAATGTCCTATATTATTTTTCTGTTTTCTCTTTTTCTGATCAAAGTAAAGATTAAAATCAGAATAAAAGGGCATGTGAAAGCCTTAATGCACATGAAGAGGATTTACATAGAAAAACTTATTTTGATTTCATCATCTTTATTATTCTTCACCAATGAAAAATCACAGTCATCCTTATTTTGGCTATGCAGGTGTGTGGAATAAAATATTAAATATTACAGCTGGAACACTGCATATAAGAAAACTGGTCATTGACTCAAGTACAATTTCCTTTTATTAAAAAAAAGAAAAAAAACCAAACTGCAAGCACCAGCTTTAAAAGCTCAAGTCTTTCAGCTTTCTTAAAAATAAACCCACCTTATCAGGAACAATGCAAAAAATATTACATTGTCTTCATTTAACGTTCTTTAAAAGAAGAATGACAAAATATATTTGTTTCCAAAAACTCGGTTGCCCATTATTACCATTTATAGGTATAAAGTTGAAACTGTCAATGGCTTAAACACTCTCGGATTCAGGCTGCAGTTTGTTCTGTCACTGTTTTTTATTTCAGAGCAACTTTGTAATTTTAATGGGCTTCTGCATTAACTTTTCATTAGGTCATGATCACAAACTTGCACTATTTAAAACTGTAACAGTTAAATGTTTTCTGTTGTGAAATGTAGAGAAAGTTATTAAAAAATTCAATTAACAAAGCAATGAATAGTATAAATATATGCAAATAAAAATCCACTTGAAGTAAAACACAGAAAATAAGTCCAGAATCACTGGACAAATATTTCTTGTAAAAATTCTATGCTGATCATAAAAATATAAAACTCTTACAAAAGGAGAGTTAATAATAATTACATAAAAAAACCCTTATAAATATAAAATTTCTTCTAAGCTGACCATAAAACTCCATGTATTTTTCTTGTAGAAGATAAACCTGTAAAGCCTGACAGAAGTTTCTGAAAACAGGCATTGAATGGCAACCACTTCTGTTTAAGGAACAGTTCTATCATAGCTAAATACAATTTTTCTTTGGCTTTTAGTATGTTATAAACAAGGAAACATCAGAACTGTTGACATTCAATAGGTTATAGAATCTACAGTTCCCATCAACTATGAATGACCAAACAAAAATGAACAGAAAACTGAGGTAATTTTTACATCTGATTTTCTGACAAAACAGTAAAATTGCCTTTCATGCTCTTTATTCTTTGCCTTTAAGGACATCAGCGTTTCACGCTGTCCAAAATTTCAGGCAGTGAATATTGATTTTTCATAAATGTATGGAGTAGAAGAAACATCCCCTTCCTTCCTTCAGTCTTTCCTTTAACTCCAAGAAAGCTTTAGCTCATTGACCTCGTCATAAATGACATACACTCATTAAATGTTGCAACACTAATTACTAACCCTACAGCAAACTCTGTGGTGTGAATCACAGTTTGAAACAGGAAAGGAAAACTCCTTGATCCCCTTTCTTTGGAAAGTGTTGCAAGACCAGACTACTTTGTGAAAATTTAAGGTACAGGCAGCTTAGTCATAACTAAGAACCTCTGTTTCCTCTGCATCACCTATTTGAAAACATTTAATCAACTTGGCAACCCGTAAGTTAGAAATTAGTTTATATTCTGTTAAAGATAAAAAATTCATTTTTTGGATTCCTTTCCCCACCAAGGCCTCCTCCTACCAGAGATGGGCAAGTTCCTTGCAATTCCTCCTTTTCTAACACACCTGCTGCCACCTCTAATTCTCTAGTGGTGTTTCATTTTATCCATAAATCATGAATTCTCTGACACTGAATGCTAATCCCAAACAGTGCTTGGCCAAAAAAGTAGATGAGAAAAGGGGCAAGAAAGAGGAGGCAGAAAGGAGAAGGAATGCACAGGCCTTTGAGAAAGCAGCAGAAAACAGGAGGAAAAAACACTGGCAGGTAATAAAGGGAAAAACGAGGAGGCTTGCAACAGATCAGAAGTGGTGGGAAGTAAAAATTATTAGATACTTGAAGACAAATAAAAATGACAATATATAACACAATAAAGGGAGATAAAGTGCTGCATGAACTTAAGAGAAGAGCCACAGGAGGGAACATGATTATATAGACACATGAGAAATGTGACAGCCCTAAAATATATGTGTCTCTCTCTCCTGTATTTTGAATGAATTTTGATCCAAGAATATAAATTCATAGGCTGTAAGTCATATTTGTGATACAAATGTTTACTTTTCTCTTTTGTGAACTCTGCTTCCCTTTTATTTTCTGAGCACATTTACTTAAGCATAAAAAAAAAAAAAGTTCGTTTGATTTCAGGCATGAAAATCATTCTATCTACAATTTCTTAGCTACAAAAACATGCTTAGGGAGAAGCCATAGAAACGTGAAGCCCAGCCTCCCCTGGCTGTTATTGAAACACAAGTATTTCCAAAAGTAAAAGCAAATACTAGAACACAAATAATAAAACCAGAAAGGTCTCGTTGTCAGGTGGTAAAATCAATGTACCAAGAAAAACTGTCCTTAAAAAGGACGAATGTTGGCTCCTTCCAAGAGGAAAGAAACCAAAACCAAATGAAATTATCAGTGCCCTATCCTGTCCAGAAGATGGTTGATCACTTCCAGGACAGAAAGAGACGTGCCCCTTCCCTTTCCAAAAATAAAGGACAGCAACCCTGCCCTCGTGCAAAGATCCACAGGAACAGAAAGGGTGAAAGATTCTTGTCAGGCTCTTCCCAAAAATGCATTCACCCAGCTCGAGTGCCAGTGTTGAGAAGCAACTGGTAAAGGTAATTAATTGTTGGTAAGCAACCATTTAAATTACTTTCTAGTTCCCCGTGGCATTAGAGCAGTTTCTGTTTAAGAATTTTGGCACCCAAGCACAGAAAATTTACATGGGTGATCAAAGCTGAAAAGCCAGGCTACACTATTTTGAATTCCACGCTCTGAAACTTGATTTTCTGAACTGCAATCAAACAGAAATAAAAAAGCCTACTGACATCTTGATCTAAATAGAACCAGTGGTAATCCCCCATGAAGGATTAAGAACCCTCCAAAGACAAATTGCATCAAGGAAGAGCAACACTTAATAAGAAAATAGCAGTTAGCTACAGAACCAAATAAATTTGGAAATTGCTGATCTTCTCTTCTGCAGCAATTACTGGCCCCCACTGTCCTCTATCTTTGTGAACTCCCTAGTAGCTGTTTCTGTCTCATTTTACATTCAACTTGGAACCTCTCTGAGACACAGTCAATACTTTTTTATTTCCTATACTACTTACTCCTGATGCTTGCTCCCTATGATAAAGAATTTGAAGTGCTTAGTCCATAAAATTAATAATGAATAATGACAATAAGATTATCTCTATTAAGCTTGTGACAAAGTACGTCATTTTGACAGATATAATTAAATTTAAGTATATTACATTAAAATACTACATTTTAAAGATGAGACATTTTACAATCATTATTACATTTATGAAATTGACACTTGGTTTAAAAACCTAAACCTGTCAAACTCAATGAACAGAAAAAAAATTTCATGGACTATATAGACTAAGTCCAGTAATTTAAGCTAGGTTTCACATTTAAAAAAAAAAATTAAAAAAATTAAAATACAGTTTTAGGATGCTATTTCTCATATCTTTAATAACATGTCCACACATAAATATTTCTTTCTGCAAAATCACTCTCTATATCACACCTCTGTACTGGGTGAAGTATGGAAGATAAAAGTCCTAGCATTCTGTGATGGGATATTTTGCCAGTATAAAAATGTAACTGAAACAGTGAAAACTGAGAATATTTCAGTACAATAAATTCATACAAAACTTGTTATACATCCCCAAACTGACATCACTAAAGAAGGAGTAAATTTAGACTTAAATCTAAACATCTTAAGGCACTAATGTATTTGAGATATTAAAGCTGACTCTTTGATAGACCAACACCATGAGAAGAGATGAATAAATTTTCCAAAATCTGCCTGTAAAACCAGCTGATCAAAACTAAGAATGAAATATTTTATTGTTCCACTTCAAAATGTTTTATTACCTTTTTTAATTCACTGCAAGCAGTTTTTTATACGCCAGTTACTCCATGGCAGTACAGAGTAATTAAATTATTCTCAAAGATATACAAGACACTATTTGAGTAGAACAACTCACAGTGTGCCTGTGAGTTCTAAAGGTTTTTAATTATTTTTTGGATTTACAGAGATGCTTTACCTGCCAGCAGCCCCTCACCTGGTTTCAGTATTTATTCCCACTGACCCCAAAGCTATTCCTTCTTTTATCTTTCCCTCTCCTGCCATCATCCAACTACAAGGGCATAAACTACTGAGCCCCTTTGGTTTATCTCATTTATCTTCTACTGCAACCATGGGAGCTGTTCAACACTTCAACTTCCTTCACCAAAATCCTCCCATTTTCCATTGTGTTGATACGAACAGGGGAAAAAACCAGAAAATCTGTGGTTGATGTTCTCTGTTGTGATTGCTCTCTGACAGGAACAACTGCATGCAAAGTAATGCCCACCCCTTAAAATTTGTGATAGCACAAGTCCAGCCCATGGAGAAGTTTAAAGTATAATGAACTATTTTCAGAAGTTTATAATCTAATCTAATTTGAGCATATTGTCACAAAACCAGTGGAATGTACCTGTTGGCAAATAACCTGTTGGCAATCTTCGTAAACTGGCCTCCATAAACTGGAGACTGGGGAGCCTTAGAGTAATGTAACTGCGTGAACTGCTTTTAATTTAGGTGAATATGAGCAATTTTCCCTGAATATTATCCTTTAAAGGAGAAGGAATACAATAAAATAAGATAATCTGATTTGGGAAGACGTATGGATGGGAGAATTTGATGGGAACAGTTATGAAAATAGAATCCAGAAAGCAATAACGGTGAGGAAGCAATTATCAGTTTGTGATACCAGATGTAGCTACAATAAATAATTCCACAGACTCCTCAAAAGGTGGGAAAAAACTGTTGCCATATCAGAACTACTTCTCATCTGCTGTGAGAAACAAACCCTCTTTTCAGACTTCTCTAATTTTTGAGCCATGAAAACCTCCAGTATAAATCGGGAAGGAATTGGTTTCTATAATCTTTTAGATCACTTCTATATTAGGACAATTTTATAAACAATTGGATATATCTCCTATAAAACTCTGTTGGCAGAGTTCAGAATTAGACACAAATACTCATTTTCTACCTACACACTCCTTAAATAAGCAACTTTTGAAATTAGAGGTGCTAAAAATTAAAAAGATTATAATCTCCAAACTGCTTGTACCTGTTACTTCAAAACTTGCATATATATTCACCAATTCTGAGATCTGCAAACATTCAGGCAGAAGCTAAGTCTCAAGAAAAGAGTGTTTTTTCAAACTGAGGTACTCCAGGAAAGTTATTATCTGTTAACTGTATTACAGCTAAATAAGTAATTTATGAATACTTAGTTTATTTAAAGTTCAAAAGGTTTTCATTGCTTAATTTCCACGCCCCTGTCAGCTGAAGGAATGAAGTGCCCAACTTTTTGTTTTTATAGTACAAAGCATTGACTTGACACAGTTTAAAGCTTAATCTCAGAGAAGTTTCTGTACTTCCTAAAATGGACTATCAGATTTCCCTGTTATAGTCTCATTATACTGAAAATGCTCATCTTCAAAGTGAAATGGGAAAATGTAGACACCTCTGGGTTTTAGGAGCTCTGAAGGATGGGAAAACCTGCATGAAGCAACCAGATACCCAGGCAACTGTGAAGCCTGCATCTCCTCTAGGCAGTGGGAACTGAAAGTCTGACAAATTCTTAAATTTTTTATTTACTTTTTAAAGCTCACATAAACAAACCAGCTTAGTGCTTAGCCAGATTAGTGCTTGAATAGTTGCTTAATCATTTACAGTGTGTAACATTTGAGAATGCTGCAGTGCTGAATTGGCTAAGCTCTAAAGACACTTTACACAACCAAGCATTAAACTTCAAACAGCTAAGCAAGGTCATCGCTGCCCCCAGTGCTAAGAAGAGCTCCCAAGTACTCTAAGATTTCTGGCCTAGTTAGCATGTTTTCAAAATTCTTACTAGGACTCTCTTGGCAATTATAAAAGCCCATTTCTCTACTGAAATGCAGAGGAACTTTACAAGAGAAAAACAGCAGATGTTCTCCTCAAAAAGCTTTAAGGTTCATAAGAAACAAACAAATAAAAACCCCTTCATAGCTGTTGAAAAAAGTGTTAACACCAGGACCTAAATACATGTAAACTTCCACTTCATGTAATAAGCACTCCTTGGTTTATCAAAGTTTGTCAATAATTAGCCTAAGATTGTTCTGTTTATCCTAAAGTATCTGATGTGGAGCACAGAATACTGCACACTCTCTCATACCATAATATCCCTTAATGGCATGAAATCCACTCATTCTGACAAGTTACTTATTTGCTGGGTCTTGTGAAACCTCTGTGTCATTTTCAGATGCATTTTGTAACAGATAATTTAAGATCCAAAAATCATATTATCAGGGAAAAAAAAGCCTTATCCTCAGAGGTCAGAGAAACAGGTGAGAAAATGCTTACTTTGCCACTAAAAGCACTTCAGATTGCATCACTCACAGCATTCCCATTCACACTTTTTCCTCTGCTCCATGAAAATGTATTTATTGGTTGCCATATCTGTGCTTTTATCCTTCTCCATTTGAAAACACGAAGGATAAGAGCAAACTCAACCATCTCCCTCTTAGTTAACTCTGACAATACAAAATGTCCAAATGGCCAAGGAAAACACCATGAAATCCATGTGAAAAACTTGCCTTCAAGAAACCTTATCTTTCTCATTTAAGTGCTTATCAATGTGGATTGCAGATCTAAGAAAGCCAGAGGAGATCACAGCTCCAAACACTGAACTTCCCTGAGTTTCAATTGATTCACAATGGCTCATTTTCATCTTCCAAAATATTTCTATTCCTGTGCTGAATCATGAAGAAATTAAAATTTTATTTGGTTGGTTGTTCCAGGAGAAAGTGGAAAGGAAGGGAAAAGACTGATTAAAGGCAAATTGATCATTATGTGTGAACTTTGCAAAAATCTCAAAGCTCCCCTTGGAGCACCCACGGGGTTGTTCCATCTGTTTCAGACACTGAGAATTCCACCAGTTATTTTTTAAACCCACAGAAATTTTTCTACAACTTGATTTTGATTTGATAATGATGTTTTGAGTGAAACTCCTGACAACAGAAAGTGACAAATGGCATTAGGTACAGGCAGGCTGGAGAGGATCCAGAGAAGGACCACAAAGATGACCCAAGGCTTGGGAAGCTGCCACAAGAGCAAAGGTAGAGAGAACTGGGCTTGTTCATTCTTGAGAAAAGAGGGCTGGGGGGAGACCTCATCACCACATTCCAGCCTTCAAAGAGGACTACAAAGAAGAGGAGATTCCCTTTTTACATGGAAAATGTAAATGGGGTGATGGGAACACGTTACTCCTGGGAAGATTCCGACTGGAGACAAGAGGAAAACATTTTCCAAGGAGAACACTGAGCCACTGGAATAATCTGCCTAAGGAAATGGTGGATTGGAAACTTCTAAGATGCAGCTGGACACAGTTCTGGGTCATCTAGACCATGCTTTTCCCAGAAAAGGTTGGACTAGGTGATCCATGAGGTTGAACAAGGTGATCCGTGAGGTTGAACAAGGTGATCCATGCAGTCTCTTCCAACCTCATGATCTACAATGATTAGCTAAGGAGAAAATCTCGCTTCCACATCATTGAAATACCTCAGCATCTTCCTCCCAAAGCTCACTTCTTACGGCTTGAATATTTATACACCATCTGGATTTCAAAGAGTCATGTCCTCAAAAGCAGCACAATACCAGCTTTACACAAAGTCACTATTGCTTTTGGAGCTTGCTCCAGATACTTCACTGGTATCAAATTTGGATAAATTTGAGGTGGCATTGCGACAAATTTCCTGCTTCTCCAGGATCATGTATCCTCAGGAGAAGACATTAACTCTGAGAATATAAAACAGCTGAAGCGCATTTTATCCACTTGGGCTGGGGAACCCTACAGGTTGAAGGCAATGGACACTGAAGATGGGATGACTGGAATTTTGCAGCTATGTCTGAGTTTAGTGACAGGAGGACATTTCTGGGGAAAGAAAAATTCTGAAACTCTCAGGCTGAAAGAGAAGACCGTGAAAAGTTGGACCACTGCAGCCAGTTTAGGGCTAAGAGAGACACACTGGCTTTTATTTACTTCTTTCCTTTGAAAGATCCAGAAAGAACAAAAATTTTATGAGAACAAAAACAGCAGGATAGCAGCACAGGGAATGACATCAAGAGGAGTAGGTATTTCTGCTTCATCTGTCAGAAGTACAGGCTGTCAGCAGGAATCCAGCTTGGGGCTATGTCTGAGCAAGTGCTGCTTAGGTGAACAGGTTACGACTGACCGGTGTTCATCCCCAAAAAAATGTGGACATTATGCTGAGATTAATGGGAAAGTAGCTAGTGCTAGAGTGTCTCCAATCTACCATCTCAAACATCTGCCATTGAATTATTCATGAGGTATTTATAACTTAAAATTCATGAGTATAAGAACTAGAAAACTTGTTTTGCTTTTCCTTTCTTTTCCTTTTTTATTTCATGGCAAAGCTTTGATCTGAAAATAAAGTAGTTATTTCATGAACTGGGGTTTGGAGAAAACCTGAAGGCACCCAGTATGACATAAAAGCCCAAAAAAGCCCAAATCCATGAAGTTTTACCAGCCCAGCAGCAGTGCTGAGGTTTGGATAAAGCTTGTGCAAGGAGCTCAGGTAACAATTTCACTTCAAATAAAACCTCAACCAAAAATTCAGTAGACTGATACTACTTCATAAATTTGAATTAAAATGAAAGATCTTTGATTATACAATTTGGAATATGAGAACTATTCATCATGGTGTAGAATTTTTTTTTAATACTTTACAGATAAATGGCACAAGCTTTTTAATTAAATGTCAGGTGAGAAGAAAAACACATGGATAAAAATTGGTTAATTACATAAGTATTTCAAAAGTTATTATTTCACCCATCTACCAGGAAAGACCCAAATTACATTTGCAATACTGGACTCATGCTGAGCTGACTAATGGGCATTTCCAGGTTTTCTGAGGTGGGAATCATTTTAGCCCTATTCTGACACATGGCTAACAGGATATATCCCTTCTACTTTTAACCCCAAGTTTCACTCACTTTGTAACTTTATAAAGAACATGTCTATATATGCTCCAGAGAATAAAATTGACAGGGCTGCCTCAGATTAATGAGTCTGTTCCTAGATTTTCTTTTTCCATTTGACATTTTCCCCACAAACATGTACTACTGCATGTTTAAAACTTATTCACATCCATAACAGAGAAGAAAAATGAAAAACAGATTTTAAAATATC
The DNA here is from genome assembly GCA_013399225.1 of Rhipidura dahli. NCBI lineage: Eukaryota > Metazoa > Chordata > Aves > Passeriformes > Rhipiduridae > Rhipidura > Rhipidura dahli. The sequence goes on from VXAC01004207.1 coordinate 1,076,432, forward strand.
AATAAAAGGAAAAATTCATCATGAAGAAGGTTGAAAAGATGTTTTAAAGGACAGTTTTTACATAACTATACACAGAAAGCACCCTTGATATAAAAATTATCAAAAGGAAAGAGAAAATAACTGAAGTGCTGACCAACCTTTATGTCTGTGAGATCCATCCATGTCAGAAAACTCAATGTGATTTTCATCAGCCCAGTACAGCCTGTGGTTGACGTAGTCAATGGTGAGAGCCATCGGTCTGGAGATCTGTGTTTCTATAACCACAGCCTGCCTGGATCCATCCATCCCAACACGGCCAATGTGAGGGTACTCACAGCAATCGATCCAGTACAAGTATCTGCAAAACAAAGCAGCTCAATAATAGCAGTAACTGACCAGAGAGGTTGTGGCTGCCACATCCCTCTAAGTATCCAAAGCCAGGTTGGATGGGCTTGGAGCAATCTCAGTCTAGAGAATGGCATCCCTGCCCACCTTGAGGGTTTGAAACTGGATTATCTCTAAATCTCTTCTAAACCAAACCATTCTGTGACTCAACACTTAATTTATTTAGTAGATCTCAAGAACAAATCAGTAATTAATGTTTCCACCTTCCAGATGAATCTTTGCATTTCTCTAGACCTGTCCATAAATAAGTGTGCTGAATGCAAAAGGTTTGAATAGGAGTCCTCATGCTAGGTGTGATTTTATTAAATTAATTATGGACTCGTAAGAAGTGCATTTAAATGGCTTTGTCTTGACACCCTAGAATTTGAAGCACCACCCAAACTGGAGTTTGTGGATCTCACATCCTGCATAAATGGCATCACTACTAAATTTATCAGAAATATGGTATTGCATCTACTTTTTTTTTTAACACATATTACAAAACCTTTTTTGCTGTTAACAGCCACATAATGCAAATTGAATCGCTTCAAGAAGTACTAGTTCCAAAACATTAAAACAGTTTCTCACACAGAGGGTTTCAAAATGGGCAAAGCACTGAGAAAGGCTGTCGGAAAGCTGAGCAGCAATTTTCCTCTCAATATGCTATTTAACCACAATGCAGAGCATGTTTGCCATAAAGAAAGGAAAAAGTCCCATTATTCAGTACAAGGATGCATGTGGCTGCTGTTGTATGCCATTACTCAGAACCTCAGGACAGATCTTTCCAGCTGGGAAGCTGATTCTGCTCTACAGGCTTTGGACAGGTTCTCCAAAATCCAGATGCAGCTCATATTCCTAATAACCACCTGGAATAGAATTTGTGGGCAGAAGGAAATGGTGGCCCTAAGAACAGCTACAGGTATCCTGGAAGACACAGGTGCAATATGCTGGCACCAAGCCTGCTCCACATAAGCAGCAGAGAAAGGGAACTTCCTTCACTCCCTCCAACAGAAAATGTTTGCTTTGGAAACAAACTGCATGGCATCAGCAGGATAATTCATTAAGCATTTCTTATTTGTGAGGAAAAACCTAAGATACAAGTAACACCAATTCAAATTATAACTCTGAATTTGAGGTTTTATTTTCAGGAACTTTATATACTAAAATATATTTAAAAATACATACATTTATTAAAAAAAAAGGAGTAAATAAAAGCCCCTTGACCTTGGAAAGCTGTCTGTACATACTGAGAAGAAACCCAGTAAGTTTATTATGCCTATTTATATATCTAAGCCTTCCTGAAGGACTGAGACTCTCTGTACTAACTTTGTAGAGCGATTTCTGCATACATAGGAATGTCCAGGTGACCATAAAGAGATCCCCTGTATTTCTATGTTGAAGACATTAAACAAAGGTCTGCATGCTGTCTCCCAAATTTTACAGGGAAGAAAGGATATGGTTACAAGAAAATTAAATTCCAGTTCTAGGAAGTGGTAGAAAATGGCTTTTATCTTAAAAACAGTAAACCAGACAGGTTACATTTCTATATTAGGAAAAATACTGCTTTTCTTTGTTTAGGTAGAATCCAGACCAACCCAGTGATTTTCTCCTGTCACTGGATATTAGATTAAAACAAACAAACCAACCTAAGTAGCATTTCCTATCTATTCTCTAAATAAAGTATATCTTAATATCAAATTAGGATTAAATAGGAATTATGGAAAATTGGCTGCTTCATACCCAGCTTGAGGATCTAAGGACAGATCTCTGGGAAACTTCACTCTCTTGCTCACAAGGACAGTTGGGTACAAGCCATTGAGTTTGGACACCTCAATAATTCTCTTTTCAGTATCAGACCAATAGAGATTCTTCCCAATCCAATCGACAGCCAGGGCATTGGGAACAGCTGTATTGTGGATTACCTAAAAAAGCAAAAATTACATTAATTACTCATCCAAATAACTGGGAAAAGGAACAATTGAGGAGTTACTGATACCAGGATATTGAGAGACTGCATATTTGATACCGTGACATACAACACATGGCAAATGGGTATTATTCCCTTCTAAACACTGACACTTCTCAGGCAATGACACTTCCTAAAAAGCTATGGCAATGTGACACTTTTCTCCTAGTAAGGGAGAAGGAGAATACCACGATACTGTAAATAGGAAATTCCCAACTTCTTGGCATTATGCATGAAATTTTAAGAACTTCTGATCTTTCATTTTTCATCTTCAGTTCCTAGTTTTCTCTTAATGTAAAAAGAAAAGAAAAACAAACCAAACTAACCTTTTTCTCCTTCACTATTCTATTTTTTGTTCCACAAGAACAGAGTGGAGATGAGGCTTCTCTCCCCACAGTATGCCCTTGAACACATCTGCTTCTCAGCTCCCCATTTCTCTCAGCAGTCTCCATCAGCATATCCTTCATTTTAATGTCACAGTTGTGCCATATGTCATCATGACAGAGAGACCATAAGAGCACTCAGCGAGTCCCTGGTTTGAAAGTAAATGCTGTGCTCTTATTTCCAACATTCACATGACAGAAGAACGAGGAACTTCCCAAGAATTAGTTCAATTTCAAAAGGACTACATTGTTAAGAAACAGAAGCAATTTAGTCACCTTATGGAAAGCCTACAGATTACTGACAGGGATGTGTAATTCTTGGGGGTTTTGATGACTTGTGTAATTCTGGAACTTGAACAAATTCTTCTAGATATATGTGATAACAAATCTCAACATGATTGTATGACTGAGTCTGGCTTGTCTGGGAGTACTTCATGTCAAGTGTTCAGTAATATTTGAATATTCATTTGAGTCCAATTTCTTCTAGCCTTGAAAATTCTTTTCCTGAGAAGGTCTATCCCAATCTATTCTGTTCCTGATTAAGTCCTGATTAGGTCTGTGCAACTAGAACTTCAGAAAAACCCCCACAAATCAGGAAGCAACACTTGAAAATTTATGAGATTTCTTAAGCACTAAAAATGGGGTTATTACTATGGTGTACATTCTAATTTATTGTCATCTTCATCACTAACAGCATGTGCACTGGAGAGCATAAACTTCATTTGTAAACCTATATTATGTATAACTGAATGTGCTAGTTTTAAATTTATTTACCATTTGAAGACACGGAAAAGCCTCCAAGATAAGAAGGGATATGGTGAGATGCTTTAAATCAGTTTTATAGTCATGAATATGTAAAAGCACCTCCTCAGGTTGTTACGTAATTTATCACCTTATAAAATCTTTTTAGAAAGTTAAATTTCAGGACACAATAATTTTTTAATGAGAATAAGGTATTTTATTTTCTAACACCTTCACACCACCAGCTTCACCAGTTTATAAATGTGTAACTCCAGCAACTGCTGCACTGTAACATGGGACATTTCATGCAGAAATGGTAACTCTGAAAATTTACACAGTGGTTTAGCTGTCTAAACACTACACTTGAGCATCAACCAAAGTAATTAGTCTCTCTTTCTGATGATTTTTCCTTTGGAGAGTCACTTCAACATATCAGTCACTGAGATCACCAGCGTGGCACTTGATGTGCACAGCTCAGCTCTCCACTGCATTTGCCACTCACATTTGAATCTGAACTCTCCATGAAACACTGCAAAAGTCTGAACACATCTTCGTGAAAAACATGCCATTCCAATTCTGTAAATATCTCCTCCATGAGGAGATGCAGAAGAAAAATGAGATGCCATCAGGCTTCCCAGGGCAGGAAAGGCAGAGCTGGAGTGCTGAAGAAATGTCATCTCCTACAAGGGGAATCTGAGGCAATGCAGCAAAGAGCATCCCTTACACTGAGAGCAGATCCACTCATAGCAAAGAGCAACACAGCAAGTGCAAAGATATTAAAATGAGAGATCCATACTTCAGGGGAAAAACCATAAAATCTTTTCCTTATAACAAACAATCCCCCATTAAAATATGTTAAAAGGTTTGCTAGATAACAAATAATAACATCAGTGTTTAATTAAATAAATAGCAATAATAATTTCATTCAAAATAATTTAATTTTTAATAATGTCAGCTATTAAGTATGTCCTATGGCAGCCTAATAAAAAGTCAGAGATGGAAAAATTTGGCACTGGATGAAAGGTTACTAACAGACTATTAGACAGCTACAATATATAATTGTTGCTACTATTTGTCACATCTTTTTAGCTTTCAGAGGCAAAATCTGGGCCAAGTTTTTCAGAGAAAATACAGGCTTTTGCATGAAAATTAAACAAACTTATTTTCATAATTTTTGTTCTGAATGTGACATCCTATTTGAGAAGAATTTTCATCAACATGACACTTGTGCAAATTGCAAATTATTAATGATGGAAAAACAAAATACCCTCCATGTCCTCATCCTAATTTTCTCATACTATTTGTTCAGCTTTCAGAAACCTTTTCTTAAAAAAAGAAATTATTAATGATTCAGTGGAAAGCAATTTTTAGAATATTCTTCTATATGGTTATTAGAATTTTTTTGATTGGGAAAAAATTTTTGTTCTTTTTGAAATAGTTAAGATCAGAAATAAAGAGTCTGAGTAATTCCCAGGCCTCATTCATCCAGAAGGGACAGAAGCTGAGGAGGATGCTTTGGAAACTGTTTGAAGACCATAAATATGATTCAAGGATTCAATGGGTTTTGAACCCCATACTTCTCTGACTTATCTTTTGTTCCCTTCACAGGGGAAATTTTTGAGTGCATGCTGGGTTTCAGTTTTACCCCAGAGCAATCAGAGTGCCATAATTGCTTATCCACTTTTTAATTTTCTTTTTAAGGACAGTTATTTTGGTGTGAAGGATGCAAACAAGGTGCACTGAAGCCAGTGAGTTTCAAACCCTAACTCATAAAAAAACAAAGCTGTCGTGCTCTGAGGATATGTCAGTCCATGCACAAAGCTGTGAATGAAACACACAACTCTTTTCTCTCTGCATATTTATTGGTGTGAGGGAAAAAAATTCACAGGATATGTTACTACTCATTTAACTCCATGTTTCAGAAGGTCAGACATAATAGAATAAACAAAGAATTCCTTACTGCTTATCACCAGTTCTGGGAAAATGCTCACATAAGTCAACAAATGTTCTTAGTAGTGGATTTGTGAACTTAATCCACTATGGAGGCATAACAGATAGAAATGGGAGAGAACTTTTACCCTTCACAGCAAAGACACTGAGTTATTTCAATTATCAGTGTAGTGGAGGTGAAACAAAACCAAACTGAAGCTCACAGGAAATTTTATAAGAAGAAGCAATACACCAGTGTATTTACACAGCTTACACCTAATTATAGCTCTTTTTTTTCCTTTGGCATCCTGGAAACCACATGGAATTGCCAATTCAGTAAACTGTCAGATAAGTAATGAGGAATTTAGCTCCTAAATACAGTTCTCCTAGTCCCTATCTTTACTTCAAATAAGATACAAATGCAATTAAATTTTAGTAGGACTTGCTGTACAAGCAAGTCATACACCAAAGCCTCACAATCTGGGTTAAAAGTATGAAGAAGCATTTCCCAAAACACTCCAAAAATTTAATTCCAGTAGTGACATTAATCCCCAGTTACCTTGATGTCACTTCCATTTAAAGACATTCTGCTTATGCGACTGCCATTTGGTCTGCTGGAATCAATCCAATAAATGAACTCTTCTCTGTAGTCAAAGTCTATTGCAATCACATTGTTCAGCCCCTAAAAATAGAAAAAAAGGGTCCATTTATTCAAATGTTTGAATACAAACTGCTGGATAGCATTCAGAATGCAAATATGTTAATATTCCCAATGCTTTATTTTACTGTCTGTGTATTTCTGAAGCACTTCCCTCTCTTTTCCATGCACTACTTTTAAACAGAATAAGATAAAGACCGTAACACAAATAAATATGGTGAAAAATTAACTGTCTCACTTCAAAAATGCAGATGTTGTATGAAACTAAATGAGGCTCCTGTGTTTTTCCATACTCTTATTTAAAAGAAATTTAGCAGTAAATACTTCCAACTTTTGCTCAGTTTCACTGCTGGTTACTACCTTTGGCATTTCTTTGGCAAACTAAATGGGGGAACCAAAACCTTTATGACATTTAAATAATGAAAAAAAATTTCTTGGCAATATAAATTAATCAGGAATTCAAAATGGTAGTGTGCAAAAAGACATTAATGCTAATTCCTCAATGAGGAGGTTTTGACTTTTTAGATGCTATATTATAGGTTCTGTATATATAAACAGAAAAGTATAAATTGATATATTTATATATGTGTGTGTACATACACACAGACACAGAGGTGGTGGATACAAAAAGTGTGAAAGCTGGAGATCCAGCAGGCACCTGGGAGTCTCTTACGGCTCCAATTACAAAGCCAATACATTTTCAGATAGAGGGGTGATTATATCTGAGGTACTCCAACAGGTTGGGAGGAGCACTCCTACAAAAGCAGCTTTTCATCCCAAATGGCAGATAAGGAAGGAGGGGATTGCATTCAGCTGATGGCTCTTATTTCCTTATCTGCCCCATAACCTGCTGAATGTTCTGATGTGTAGTGAAATCACAATAATTCTGAATATGCCAGGTCGCTGTTATCAACGCAACGCGGAGCAGCAGCGGTAAAAGGAACGGATGTGGTCTGTACCCTCTTGAAAAAGGCAAGGCCAGGTAATCAATTCCCTTATCAGCCCAGTGACATCCTGCTCTCAGGCTGAGCAGCAGCCCCCCTCGTCAGTGTAATTCATTGCTGGGAAGGGGGGTGCTGGAGCAGCCAGCTCTTGAGTAAACAGCTAAGGACAACAATATTTAATTGTACAGGAACTGATACACGGCTTATCCGCCATCTACTGCTGTGTAATTACTGTAAATCTACTTCTTGATCAAAATGTAGAGGAAAAGAGTAGTTAGGCTGCACAAATCATCATTAAAGGAAGCCTGAAACAATTCAGTGTAGGAGGACCACTCTCATTTTTCAAAAATAGCATATACATGCACACACTTTTCACAAAGCCAAGTGCAGCTCTGTCAGTCATAACTGGGCTCCAAAACACTTTTCCTGTCTCTTTTTCTCCTGTTAGTACAATTGCATCTACAGAGAACCCCACACCCCAAATTCATAAGCAAGGAGACAACAGGTCAATGAATACAAAATACTATTTAATGCAATTTTATAACATTCTAGAGAGCAAAGTCAGAAATTTGTGGAAAAAAAAAAAATTGCCTTATCTCTATATATTCCATAACACTGCAAAAGTTTCCTAAGGATCAAGGCCAATACAGACAATTGACTGCCTGCACATCTTTGGTTTCAAGTGTTTTATTTTGGGTCAGTTTAATTTCAATTTTTATCAGAACATCAACTGCAGGTAAAATATTTCTGTACATCTGTAACAGAGTTCTCTGTCCAGATATCATTTCCTCTTTATTTTACACATAACTCACTTAGGCCCTCCTAGCATAATTTGTTTGTCATTTCACACGTAATCAGCTTTTTAGAAGGAACAGGGAGGATTGCAAACAGCATCTGCTGCCTTAGTCTCTCATCTTAAACCTGAGGGTTTGTTTCTGTTACACACAGCACATGATATATATCCTTGGCTGTGATTCGTGTTCCCTTGGTACCCCAGTTAAAAATATGGATATAAAAATCACAAATGATGAGTAGGAAGATTATCTACTCTGCCTATTGAAACCCTAAGGATTTTGATGACTAGGAGTGAAGGAAATGGAAAGCAAAGAAGATACATGAGACAATTCAAACAGTTGTACTGTTTATGGGTATTTTGAAAAAAAAAGAAAAGAAAAAGAAAACAGAGGAAAAAGCTGGCACACAACTCAGAAAGGACTGAATGAGCTACCACTTTCAGCTCTTTTATTCTGAGTTTATATGAATAACCGTTAGAATGGTAATCACAGAGCAAACACACAGAGAGAGGGGTGGGTTTGCTCCTCTGCCAGAGCCACTCTGGTGTTTGCCATCATCTGTAGATGTGCAGGAAAGAGCCAAATCCATCATAACACTGCAAGGACACGAGGATGTCCTTATGAGGGACGTAACCCCCCTGTTCTGCTGGTACAGCTCCCCCTCTGGCTTTCAAATCAAATGCTGCCTTTGCAGGAGCAAAGACCAGTAGGGTCAAAAGCAGAGGTATTGGTCATCCCAGTGAATTAATGTGATATGGAAAACACAGATTTTGTTCGATGGCTGGTGCTGCTCAGTCTCTGACACAGCGAGGAGGAGCTCACTGGATGCAGCACCGAGGAAGCTCTGACCTTGTGCCAGCACCAACCACGAAGAAAAATTTCCTGTTGCTCCCCTCTTTTCACAGGTTTCTGTGAGCAGGTACACCAGCAAAAGAGGAGAGAGGCAGGGAGATGCAAATGAGAGGGAGCCAGAAGGATTTCAGGAGAACAGACAGACTTTCATAATGCTTGCTAAGCTTAAATAAAGCCAATGTTTCACTCAAGATGGTTAATTTCATAATTACTCAGCACCTCTCTTGTGACATTAGGGCACACAGCCTAGTGACACAAGAAGTTACAAAATGCCTAATGGCATGGATGGGCAGTAAATAATTTCCTAGTCTTGCTACAATTGATCCATTTAGTATTCAAGGAAATTGATGTTTTTATTAAAACGTATTTTGAAAATCTAATCTGAGGTAAGTAACTACACTTAGGTGAAGCACAGAAGGAGAGCAGACACTGCTAAAAATGGCAGCTCTGTATTTACTGGGTGACTTTCCATTTTTTGCAGTTTTTCACTTTTTTTTTTCTCTGATGTAATAAGTTATAGTAATTACTTTAAGAATTAGATTTACACAAAGATCAAAGTTCACATTTTGTAATACCATAAATATTGGGATTGTCTGTCTGAAAACAGGTTTAGGTTATGACAGTAAGTAGCCCAAATAATACATGGCCAGATAGGTGGGGTTTTTGGTTTGTTTTTTAACTGAAACAGACAAATTGCACAAAACATATTGTGATGGAAGAGGATCACAAATAACATATTTTTTTAGTACATCAGAATGACTGACGAAACAACTGCCTGAGCTTTAATCATGTCAAATCCAGACAAAGGTAAGAACTCTGAAGGTACTGCAGTTGTTCTGTGGTGCACACAACGCCAATTGTAGGATGATGTTTCTGTCAGTTGCAAACTTTAGAAAAAAATAAAAGTATTGAGTTAAACTTAGAGCATGGTACTATAGTTATACCTGTTTCAACAAAGTGTAGTTGGATCCATCAGTGCTAATTTTTCTTATTTCATGATGATCAGCCAGAATTAAGAAAGGTTCCTCATCTAAACCCCGGGAGAAAGAATATATTAGACTAGCTTTTACGTTAATTTATGGAAAATCAGGAATACAATGCTGAAATACAGATGGTTTGAAAAATAAATGTTACATGCTCTGATCAATGTTATGGATGAAAGAAATATTTAAAACATTCAAATGCTCCAAGAAAGATCAATGATGCAGTATAAAAATGAACAAAGCAATCAATTAGTATATCTTTCAATGCAATTTAATTCTTTTGCCTTTGTAATATGGGAACCACACTGTATTTTATCCTAATTTAATGTCAGAGATTAAATGGGAAATATATTTCATTCCACGTTTTAATTTCAACGTTTCCTTTCCAATAACACTGACTATTAAGTGTTATGATTGCAAACCAAGCATGTTTTGAACACTGCTTTTTGAGATTTCAATATTCTGAACAGGATAGTGATAAAGAAACAGCAGTTTATAAAAACCCTGATTGTCTAATTCTGAACTGTAGACAGATTTGATTTTTTTTTAACCCTGGTCTTCTAATTTTTAAAAATTTTTTACTTTCAGGAACTCATTCATGACATCACTGAAATATCTCTGAGAGTGACATACATAGTAGTAATTGTTTTTTAAAGCTATCTTATTTTAGCTCTATTAGAAGTGATGCAACTAAAATTAAAAAAAAAAAAACCAAAACAGTGATAATTAAAAATGTATTAAAGGCTTTGTGTCTAGTGCTCACGCACTCTAGAATGTAATGTGCTGTCCAGCCTACTCTGCTCCTGTACTGAACATATTTGTATTTTTGGTTCAGCTCTTAAGACATTCTCCAGCTCAAAAATTACTTGAGGTCTCATCCTCAGCCTTGACTTGTGGCCTGTGGGGAATGGCTGCAATGCTCGGCTGTCTTGTGAAAGCCTTTAAAGCAAATTATGCAAAATAATCAGCATTAGGCCAAATGTCCCCTCCTGGACAAATGTTGGCCCCTCCTGGCAGCAGAGCCACCCCTGTCACAGCACCACAGCTTTGTCACGGTCTCTTCTGAAATTTGATTTATTACACCTCCAATGAACAGCTCTGGCTCCCCTCCTCCTTGGAGTGATCCATGGCTTCCAAATGTGCAGGTGGCTTGGGAAGTGGGGGACAGGAATGCAGCAAAAGCCGCTGTTGGATTCCTGCCCTCACCTGTGTCTCCTCGGGTTATTTTTAGGGAAGCACCCGAGGTTGGAAAGTGAAGCAGACAGAGGTTCCAACCTTCTTGTCATTTGGAAAGAAAACTGAAAGCTTGTCTGGGCTGTGAAGGAAACTCAGCAGAATGCAGCAACAGGGTTTCTGTTCCTCTCACTGACTGAGCCAATCCCACCCACTGAAGCACATGAACACAACTCAGAGGCGTGAGGAAACTGCCAACGCTCTCACATGTTTGTGTAACACACAGAGGACTGGAGGATTTAATATGCCATAGGAAAAACAGAGCTTACATTTTCTCTTATTTTTCCCTGTTCTCCTTTCCAGATGAGGATGTTTGATGTGCATTCTAATGATCTAGAGATGATGAAAGCTCATCATAACCATGCTGTTATCATGTGATTCAGAAGTAGAACTAAGTGATGTATTTTAACTTTCCTAATACTTTTTCTAATAAACTTACCAGTTCAAACTTTCAAAACCCACTGTATCTATTTACTACAAATGAGCTGAGGACAATACATACTAAAAATATAACTTATTATTCCATTCAGACACAATCACATTGCTATTTTATATTGAAAAAATTACAGATTCAATGTAACTCTGTTTTTATCTTGCATAGAAAGGTAACTCAGACCTTGGGGCTAAGGGTTTTTTTTTCACAAATTATTTGGATACAGCTGTGGATTATAAATGCATTAAATAGTAATACCTGAAAGGGATTTGCAGCCATTTGGGTTATCAGGCTGTGTTTCATACCCTTCTGCACACAAGCATTTGTAGGTTCCGTAGGTATTGATGCATTGCTGGCTACAGGGAAACCCAGATGAACATTCATCAATATCTACACACGTTTTGCCATCATCCTTCAGGAGGAATCCAGGCCAGCATTTGCACTGGGAAAGAAAACCAAACACATGCATTTTTAATTCCGTTTATCATCTGTGTGTACCTTCTTCTGAATATGTTAGCATCATAACCTTTTTATGTATCTCATTTTTTCAAGTAACATCTTAATTACTTTGTTGCTTGTATGACTTACAGGAGGCATATCTACTTTTCTTTTCAAACGTTGCTCATGTAATCTTAAGCACCATTTCTTCCAAAAAAACCCAAAGAAAACCCTGTAGAATGAGTAATTATTCTTTCTACTTTAACGGAAGAAAAAATAAAGCACACCTTTTCAAAAATATAGAAAGGATTTTTCCTTGAAAATAATGATGGGTGGACCCTTTGGAGTTCTTCATTTTCAATTATACATGTGGTTTTTTGGTAAAGGAAGAAAGGTTTTAATTACTTTTCCTGGAATCATTGACATCACCTAGCAATCTGTGCAACACAGCAATGTGAATGAGAACTCTTGAGGCTAATTAGGAGCTGGAGGTGGACAATTCTTGTGGATCACTTCTAACTCAGAATATTCTCTGTTTCTCTGACTTTTTTTTTGGGTCTGATGATGATCCTGGCAAGTTTATCACTGCAATGGGAAAGATGCCAAATACAACTGGGCAGAGGGGTTTTGAAATAGGGGCATCAGTTTTATCTACAGAAGAATTTGTTTCATGTTTCCTCCTATATCCTCTACTTCTCTCTGCAGAGATCCAGGACGTGCTTTCTCCACCACTTCAATGAGGATTTTGTTGAACCCAACAGCTCCTGAGTCTCTGTCTCAACTCTCACAGGTCCAGAGGGTTGAATACCTGCAGATCTAAGCCATGCCACAAAATTTATTCAGTTCTCAGTGGGCCAATGTTCAGCTGAGAAGATGAAACTTAGGGAGTGCAGTTAGGGTTACTTCAGAGTTAAAAACCTGAAAAAAGTCTTTCTTCTATTTTTAGCTATTATTTACAGGTTACTGCAGTCTGTTCCTCTCTACTTGTCAAGGCCAAAGAGCAGATTCAGGTGATTCAAAAACCATCCTCTGCTGCTAAGGTGATATTACTTTGTTTAGCGTAAGTGTCTTGGGAAAAACTGGAGAAAACCACTATTTTTGCTGTTCATTTCTATGTATCGTAGCATTTTTACTCCTTGATTTTCAGTGTTCTGCATACACCAGTATGGTTTGTTGCATTTAAAGCACTGTATGATCTTTTCCATGGGTTTAAAGTATGTAGTGCATGATTTTTTAAATACGATTGGGAATTGTTCGCTTACAGGAAATAAAAGTTAGAATGTTCTTATTATGGCATGTAAGGTACTTCACTACAAAGAAGTACCACACAGTGGGGCTTTATTAAAATCATGAAGTAGTTAAACCCTTAAGAACTAAAAACTTGCATCGTATTACTCCACATTTTCCAGTTATTCACCTTGTAGCCAACAGGAAGGTCCTGACAATCTTGGGAACAGCCACTGACTTTCTTACTGAGGCATTCATTAACGTGGCAGCTTTTCTCATCAGACCCATCGCTGCAATCTTCTTTGTTATCACAAACCTCACCCTGAGGAATGCACTTGCCATTTTTGCACATAAAAAAAGAGCTGTTACATGACTGCTCTGGAAAACAAAAAAGAAAACACAACTTGGTGTCATCTATTAGAATATGGAATCAATTTTCTCCTGTATCAGTTGCTGTGTGCACATGAAATGAAACAATTGTGTAACAATTGAATATTCCTTATTGGCAGCATTATAACAGCTTTCCATTTTGCAGTGTCTTTAAAGGTTATTCCTCTTCTGGAAAAACATTTGAAGACATCAACTCATAACTCTCTCCTATATATTTGGTTCTATATAATAGAGAACCCTCTACATCATCTCTGCACAAAACACAGTTCCACGATTTCCAAAAGTTTAAAAAAAAGGGGTTCTCCCCCCTTGGAAGCTGAGGTGTTTAGGAACACAACTGACTGAATTCAGATGCATTCCTTGCCTAATGACTTCCACAGATGGTTTTCCCTGTTTGGCAAAACCTGAATATGAAGACATCATTTCAGCTACCTTTGGATCCTTCAAATGGCAATTGAAACATTTAAATAAATTTAACGTAGGCATGCTGCCTCACCTCACAGCAGATGAGTGTTTTCCATCAAAATTGGTATAAAAAACCTGGCTACTGAGCAATGAAGTTTAAAGGTCTAGACAGAAGAACTGGTCTTTCAAAAAGCCACAAAACAGAACACCATATGCAGACCAGGACTAATTTCCGTCTCAAAATCCAGTCAGACCTTATCAAACTCATTACAGTAAGCAGAAAATATCAATAAAACCAATAGCATTTGGTCAATAATTTACAAATAAAATTAAAGCAGTATTTATTATTTATAGTGAGAGCATCTTTACATCCCCTTTTGTATGAATGAATATCTTGGACACAGTAAACATTTTAAGAGCAAGCTAGAAACTTTGGAAATTACTATAGGTATATCATCTTACTTCAGTATCAACAGGACTTATGCATTAAGGAAGTGTCTGCTATTTTATTCCATAGGAACTGGTGGCTTGAACTTAGTGAACTGAGGTTTTGGATGCCCAGAACACTTTCTCCTTGCAAGACATGAGCAACACTCACCATGAAAGCACTGGAAATTTAAGCAATGAGGTTTTACACTTGCTGACTTACAACCCTAAACCATCACTCTCAAAAAAGAAAGGTCACACGTGCTCTTCAAGAAATTACACACAAACCTGAGCTTTTGCACTTGGTGTTGATAGGTGCTTCATCAGAGTGGTCTGGGCAGTCAAAATCCCCATCACACTGCCACTGGGAATTCAACAGGCACCGCCCATCAGCACAGGTGAACTCCCCAGGACGACAGCGACGATACCCTACAAACACAGCAACCAATCACCTCATGCTTCCTCTCCTAATTTCCACAAGAAATTCTGCATATTTGAGGCATTGCAAAGAAAAGTATTTTTTTGCTCCATAAAGAGATGCAGACTGTTGTGCTTATACACAAGTGTCTACCAGCAAAGAGAGAAATCAAAATTCTTTTATGCAGCACCATACAGTCATGATACAAGTCACAGAGATGTGAAACGTTTATGCAGCTCTCAATCAAAAATTCATTTTCTTTCTGGTGTTATTCCATTTATTCCTGTTATTAGGAAATAGCTTAACAATGCCCAGCAAATATTTTTGTGGTGTGCTAGCAGCTGTATGCCTTCCCTTTAAAACATGCAGAACACAATTTTAACAACACTAAACACACATTTTTTAAGATGGCCACAAAATCAATAGATACAGAATGGATACATTTTCAAAGTGAAAGTGGATTTCTAACAAAAAAGAAAAATATATGTAATGAAGTAAATAAACCACAAACAGACATTTGCTTCTTAGAACACAGCAGTTTAACTTAGAGTTGTAAAACCGACAAAGCAGCAGAAAAATTTAGAAAAGTCATCACAAAGATAGTTTTTTTTCCTGTTCAGTATTAAGTAATTAGTTATTAGGATTTCATTAAGAAGACAGGCTTATACAATGGACTCAAAACTTGCATCAAATAAATTTTCAAGGAATAGAACGACAGTGAACTTTTAAAAAAATAAAAAAATTGTTTGTTTCTATCACCTGTCCCATTTTTATTTCTGAAAAATACTCTGAAAAAAAAAATCCAACAAAACCAAGAAAATATACCTGTCAATTTTACAAATAAAAAAAGTAAAACCAACTACACTAAAACAAAGCCTGGATTTTTAAATGTATTTCGTTAATTCAGGTTTCAGGAACATATTTAAACCCAAATTCCACGTCAGGTAAGTAGACTGGTGGTTGAAGAGCACCTGGGCTGTTTTGGCTCCCAGATGGAAGCCATGGAAGCTGTTGGCTCCCAGATGGAAGATGAAAAAAGTTTAGCTCTCCAGCAGAGCTGTGATCAGGCTCTCTAGCTGGCAGTCAAATCAGAAACCACAAGTTTAAAATCCTGGGGAATGATGTGGTTCAATTTTAAATCCTGACAGCACCTTGGAAAGTGTGTTTTGGAATTTGACTCCTACTCTTTACAAGCAGTTCCCTTTGCCATGAAAGAATGCAACCCTCTCCTAAAATTGCAGTGTGACACTTTTGCCACACCAGTCACACACTGAGGGGTGTATTTCATTACCAGTTAACAGAAAATTACATTGAAGCAGCATAGCACAAACGTTGCAGCAGAGTTCAGTTTCCCTGCAGAAATTAAATAGAGCCAGGGCCTGAAGGCAGGTCCATACTAAACTGGATTAGGACTTTGTAAATCTCCTGCTCCTTTTACTGTTCCCTCCTTCTGTCTCTTTCTAAAAGTCTGACCAAACAACACTGTTTATTTGTCAGTATTTTAAGGGGTGTGTCTAGTTTATAGTGTGTGTGTGTGTGTGTAATGCCATAGAAAATAAATTAAATACACCAGCAAGAAATTATAAGCATGAAGATAAAAAAAGGCAATTTTCAAAGTTTACGACTTTAAATAGTTATTCAGGTACTGAAGATTGGGCTGGGGCAGGAGGTGCCCACAACTGCTCTCTGTGTCTGTGTGCTCAGCACCTTTTGGGATTAATTACAAAATGGTGTTTGAAAACCACTAAGATCCATAAATTTGACAGCTTTGATTTGCCCACTGTTGCTGCTAATGATACTGAATGATTTCCTGGTAATTATCTGTCATTAATAAATCAATAAGCATATTTTTTCTCACAATCTTTGGGTGTCTGCTCACATTATTTATGCACACACCCCCTTCAGGTGATGTGTACAATAAAGACATCTATAATATACAGATATTTTCTAGCTATTTTCTGTTGTGGCTCTCATTTCTAAAGCAAATTTAAGAGCAAATAACCAATATAGATTGTAACAGCACCAAACCAGGCATTATAATCACCAATTTGTCCTTTTGGAGTGGATATTTGCTCTATAGTTCCCATAAATAGTATTCATTATAGAATAATGTTTCTGAGTATGGCCCTGTACAGACATTCAGATAATATAAGAAACCCTAAATTCACGTGAGTGGTGAAAATGAAACATTGACATGTTTTTAGTTGACGTAATTTAACAACAGTGATAATCATGACAGAAATGTTTCATTATTTGATAGAAAAAAAAACATACAGAGAGAAAAAGACAAAAGTACATATAATAAAGATATACTTGTTAAACAAGAAATTTTAGAACATACTTTTACAATTCTCTTAAACATTATTAACAATCGACTGTAAGACACTATGGGAAATAATCTGTCACTGTAGCCCCAAAAACAAGTTAATCCCAAAATGTATCAATTGATGCACAATTTAAAAGTGAGAATTAAAACAATTTAAAAACATAAAGAGCTTTCTTTTTCAATAGTGCCTTCAATTACTAGGCCCTGAAAAATGCCTTACAGTTAGCAGGGTGAAATTGTTCAATTCACTCTATTTTTTGTTATACTTGCCACATTCCAGAGATTCATCCGATCCATCTCCACAGTCATCGTCGTGGTCACAAACAAACTGTTTGGGAATGCAGACTTTGTTATGGCACATGAAAGCATTCTCGTCACAAGTGTTATTGGGAGCTAAGGAGAATACAGCACATTAAAAAAAAAAGAAGGAAAAAAAGAAAGAAAATGAGAACAATCAGATATACAGCCAATTTTCTTGCACAAAGATAAAATGAGAAGTGAATTTGAGTGAATTCAATGGAAATAACACAAACTTTTTAGTCAGATAAAAAGCATCACACAATTCAATACCAGAAAAACCTATGCATCACAAAGAAAGCTACAGAAGTAAAGATAGCTAAAATCTCCTGTAATCCAAGACAGAAAAGCTTCAGAAGTTGATGCTGTCTATGACAAAATTGAGGTCTGGTCTGAAGAAAAGAACATTTGGGAAGAAGAGATCTTCTTCCTTCTATTGGTCTGCTCCTGAACAAATGCTCTTTAAAGTCCATAAATACTCAAAATGTATAGAATATATTTAAATACCATTTTTACACATTTATAAAACAATCCCCTCCAATGAAACTATTCCTGAACTCCTGACACTGTTAATAGAAACGCGTCTCAGGAGATGAGAAATAATATTTTATAGGGTAAGAAATGTCAGGATCTGAACAATTATCCAGAAAAGCATCTTCCTTCTTGATGCACAACCTCCCCAACACGAGCAGCAGCATTTCCTTCAGGAAGACCAACAAAACTGCACAGTCACTAATATGTTAACTTTCACCAGTGAACACACATCCTGACCTTCAGCTGGGCTGCCTCGCCGTGTGTGAGCAGAGCCTGGAGCTGTCAGGCTGATTAAAAAGTTGCTCCAAGTACTCACACGAGGCCCAGCAATCTTCACCAGCAGAGTGGACATTACAAAGACAAAAGCAGCATGGAAATAACTTTATTTTTTGGCATGCAAACCTACCACAGCCTGCTGTGGAGAGCTCGTCACTTCCATTGGGACAGTCCCGCTCCCCGTCACAGAGCCAGTGCTGGGGCACGCAGGCGTGGGAGCCCAGGCAGCTGAAGGTGTCTGCAGCACAGGTCACTGAGCCTGCAGGAACAAGGCATGGGAGCCCTCAGCACTGAACCATTCCATATCCTCAGCTGGAACATCCTGACCTATGCTTTTATGGTGACGGGGAATGATTAAAAGGGTTTATTTTAAAATACAACTTTGTTCTGCACATTATGATAAACTACTAGGTTAGGATTGTTTAATAGCCAAATTTTGACTGTCTGCTATTTCTTCCATTCTTAGCATTTAGTCAGCCTCTTAAATTTCCCAGACTTGATGAAAACCAACCAGCAGAATCATTTTTCGAACCAGTTTTGGTCAGCAAGTTTGACTGCACATTTGGACTGACTGAACAACAGAACTGATCTTGCAAACCATGTACTGACTGCATCACCAAACTCTGAAAGCCAAAGGCACTCAAAACTTTTGCTAATCAGTCCCAGAGAGAAGAAAACAATGTGTACCAAATACAGCAGTAGTGGGAGTAAAAAAGATCTGACAGTTCTGATACAACTAACTCAACATGTTGTGTACCTGACTATTTTTTTTTCTTGGCTATTCTTTAGGTAATAATATATCCTAGGATTAAACTTACTCCATTTGGAACCAAATTTTTGTGCACTCCAACACTTAATGCATTCTCTTACAGAAGTTAAATATACTTCACTAAGAAGGACACAGTGTATTTTCTACAAGTTTTAATTAGAAATTAATAAAACATTTTAAAAAAATATTTTCTTTCCTACTTATGCAAAAGAGGCAACTTTTGCTTACTTATACTCATTTGCCATTTTTTGATATTTCTGGAATTGAACTTCACGTTGAAAAAATATGGAATTTTTAAGACTGAAAAATCTGAAGTTCATTTTGATCTCTTTTCCCCTTTCAATTCAGATCCAATACCTGCTCCTAAGGAGAAGCCTTAACTCTTCCTTTTTTCATAACCAGCACAGATTTTTCCCTCTTTGGGAGAAGTTAATGTCCTAAATAATTCACATTTTACCATATTAGAATAGTGTAAGTTCCACCTCCATCCTTTTCATTTGATGGCATTTCTACATTGATGTTTGATTAAGCAACTGCTTTAACAAACCAGATTTCTACTCTTTCGGTTATCAACAATATTTTTACTGTGATAACACACTGGAAATAGGGAATAAATACTCTCTGCTAAATGGACTTTAAGTAAAAGGATTTTTGAAAAGGAATATGTATTTAAGAGTTAAAAGCTGAAATTTTACAAAGAAACTTAAAATACATAGAAT
This sequence comes from Rhipidura dahli, assembly GCA_013399225.1. Taxonomy (NCBI): domain Eukaryota; kingdom Metazoa; phylum Chordata; class Aves; order Passeriformes; family Rhipiduridae; genus Rhipidura; species Rhipidura dahli. Next base: position 1,095,936 of record VXAC01004207.1, read on the forward strand.
GATGGAACCAATGTATAAAATCACTAAATTGTGACAACATGACTTGACACAATGTCATTGCCTTTTGAAAAGAATTCACCAACAAATTTCCAGCCCATTGAGCTGTGGAATGAAAACAAAATTTTCAGTTCCTCATGTGCCTTGAAGGGTTTGGGCATGTGAGAGAAACATCATGAAATATATGTTTATGGTAGAAAAAACTTTAGAGGGAAGAGAAGAAAGAGCTAGGGAAAAAAAAAAAAGAAAACAATACCAAAATAAAACAATTTTAGGGTCTTTGAGCACCCAGCACTCAAATGTAAAATTCCAACAGCGGTTTTACCTAAACAATAGGAATTGGACAACAGGCTGGCTGTCCTTTCACCCTGGCTGGTTTGCCATTCATAACTCTACTGCTAAAATTCACACAAGTCATACAGCTCCCATAAAAAGGAACCCATCTGCTGGTTGGAGGGGGCTGAGGCAGGAGATCCCTCACACCCTTTGTAGATTCCACCCTTGTTCCCCTCCCAGCCTCTCCTTGGACCACGTGGTTTCTCTCTTGGTGCCTGATCTGCCCCAGCACAGAACTGAGAGGACCCCACTCACCACAAACAGCATCGCTCTCGTCCAAGCCATCCCCACAGTCGTCCTCACCATCACAGGTCCACTGCTTGGAGATGCACTTGTTTGCAGAGCAAGCAAACTGATTCCACGAACAGGACGAATCTGGGGGTGACACCAGGCACTGCATTTGTTAGGTTCACAACATCACTGCATTCCCTGCGTTTTCAGCCACAGTTTAGGACTTTTTGCGCTGCTCCTTTCTCCCCTCCCAGCTTCTGCGTATTAAAACACTCCAACACAGTAAAATCCTAATCTTGTTATTCAGAATGCTATCAGTTTGTCTCAGAGTTTGCATTCACCAACACATTTATAAAAATAAACAGTGAAACATTCCAAATACATTCCAATATTTTCAAATATATTTTTTAGTGAGAAGAGCATAAACCCATTAAAAACAAGCCTGGTTTGCATATTTAACAAAGATGCTAAAGCTACAGTCAACTGCTTTACTTGGGTTGTAGTGCTGAGGGCACAGTCCAAATTTTCCAACCCAGCCTACCTCCTGGTATTCCAGTATTTAACTTCATCTTGAAAAGATTTCATGTTATTTTCTCTCATAAGAAAAATTGCTGTGTGTTTGTTTTATCCCATTTACACTTTTCTATACATTGAAAATAAGAGCTTCTGCATTTCACAATCAGACTGCACAACTGCTCTAAATAACTGCTATTCTTCTCTGAAAAATTCAGGTCTTCCACATTTCCCCAACTCCTTTCATTAATAATAAAGTTTATTTTGTTGCAACTGATGAAAACAAATTTTAATATTAACATTAAAATAATTTTAGGTAATGAAATTTGAATTTAAAGAAGAGCATTGCAGCAAATGCTCAAAATGGGTAAGAGCAATCGATGTGGAAAGTAGAATTGACTTAAACACCCTCCCTTTTGCCCACAAAACCCAGCTAATTCAGTCTATAATACTGTACAGAAGTGAATAAAACCTGGAAATGTAAACACCAAGTTATGCTTGACAAATGTGGCCAACAGAAAAGATTCTGATTGTCACAGTGCACGGCAGTTCCTAATTTGAAGTTATCAGATAAAAACATACAATGAAAACTGCAAAGCAAATACAGAAGCATGTTAATGGGAACTGGGTCATGAAGAGAGTAGTATAGAATGTTCAGTCATGGTAGGAGGTAAAGCAAAAACACCACAAAAACTGAAAAATATACCCAAATTTCAGGTTTTATTTAAAGAGGGAATAGGAAAATCTGACACTGCTTTTTGCTGTTCTGGTAGAATTTCACTACAAAAATAATCCATTCAGGTAATCCATCCTAACTGAACGACCAGACTAGGAGTAAAGCCAACCTGCTTTGTGACTCAGTTAGGTAAAATTTAAGAATCTGAAAAGATCTGAGAGAGAACAGACCCTTAACCCAGTTCGCAGTTCATGCTGGATTTTATTTACAACACTTCTGTCGTTACTTTAAATAATTACATCTGCATGGCCTCTGATGCAAAGGAATGCCTGTTTTGATGTTTGGGTATTTCCTGTTAGGATCCAGATACTGATTCAAATTCATTCTATCTATAAAATTCTTCTAATGAGGCGCTGTGAAGAATTAGTGGAACTGTTAAATATTAAAGTAATAGAAGACTCTGTATATAAATATAACCTTAAGAGAGAAAAAATAAATTAAAGGGCTTTCATTCTGGCATGAAATAGAATTTAAGGTATCGACAGCATGGAGTATTAGAGCTGAATCTGAAAATACAGCATCAAAGAACTTTTTATATAATCTCTGAGCTATAAATGCACACACCTTTGTCAAAATGCATAACTGACTAGAAAAATTCAAATAAGACAAAATGCTCACCACAGTGCAATTCATCTACTCCATCCTCACAGTCTTTCTGCCCATCACAAAGCCAGGTGGTCAGAATACATCTTCCACTAGGACAACCAAAATAATTTTCTTCACATGTGGGTTTGTTTTGAACTGTGATAAAATAAAGAATGTAATGTAAAATGGTCTCTACTAGTATGATTAGGAGCCTAATACATTTCTGCTAAATTTCTGAATACTGATGGACAAAGTGTTTATGTTTAAAAATGAAAAAAAAAAGTAAATAACTTGTGTTCATAAAAATTTTAAAAAAAAGTGATAGCTAATTTAGGGAGCTGAAATAGTTATTTTTTTATATTTTCAGAGAAGAATCAGGGCACAGGTTCAAACTAAATCAAAAGGCCTACAGAGGAAAGTACTTCAGTTTACAGGTTTTGAGGTCAGGCAGGTCAACACTGCTTGTTGGTTTACACCAGTAGAAGAAATTGCCCTCCTGATCTTTCTGCTGTCATTTACAAGATAATCTAATTGTGGCAGTATTTTTGTCACTGGGAGAAGCTACAAATCTCATGCATGTACTTACTAAAGGGACCTGCACCAGTGATGCTGGAGCCAGATGATCAGACTTGGTCAGAAATTAAAAAGTTCTCCCTTGTCTGTTTTATTTTGTAGAGTCAGAAAGTAATTTGACTTTTATGAATGCTTAGAAACCAGGTGTGAGGAGAGAAAACATGTCACACATTGAGTTTCATAATGCAAGCACAAATATTAGTCTAATAACAGCTTATTTTCAAAATCAAGGTCCTGGGAAAACCCAGGATTTCCAACCACTGGAAACCACTGAAACTCTCTGCTGTGGTTTTCATTATTTCCTCAGTGTAGTGGATTTGTTTTCAGCCACCTCTCTTTTAAAAGGAAAGTTAAAATAAACATTCATGGTTTCTACAGCTGTAGAAATAAAATGAAAAAAAGAAAAAAGAATAAAGAAAGAAGTGGGACAACTGTGATGACTTGGTAGATATTCAGGATTCTCTAAGTACAGCAACCCTATGTGAGTATTTTGCTGTAATTTTCTGTAAGAACAATGACTCTGAACCAAACTGCTAATGGGAATTGCAATATTCGTAATAGAAACAACACTCAAAAACTTAATGTGCCAGAGTTGGTCAGTTTTGAATGAAATGGCCAAGGAAATCACATGGTGGGAATGGTATTGCTTCCAAGTAAAGGGAGGAATGATCCAGGCAATTAGTCAGACATTAAAATGATGGAACATTTTGGCACACATTTGGGATTCAGAGAGAAGTAATACAAATAAATGGACAACGGAATAAAATGCACATTAGTGTACTTATGCAACATTAGTTTACTGAAGCTGTAGCATGCTGCCCTCAGAATTCTCCTTGGTGTGGAAAAAACCCTTTCTTTGTATGGAAATACAGCAAATCTAAGCTATTTTGAGTTTAACGAAGGGTTATATACAATAAATTTACATAATTAAGAGATAATCTAGAGAATGTAGAGATTAGAATGGAAACTCTAACTTAATATGCATCTATTCATACGATTGATGGGAGTTCTTAATGTCAGGTTGGCTGACAGTATTGCTGAAGTTCCAGGTTTCTCTGGATCCTGGTAATATTTTCATCAATAAATTTGGCACAACGTATAAGAGAATTCTAACAGAAACTTCTGGTGACATGACAAGATTATCACAGAGAAAAAGAGAGTAATAAATAGAAATAATCAGATGATGTCCACCATAAGGCAAAATTTTGATGGCACTGGATAACATAAAATTAGAAGTTTTAGTTTTACACAGTAATAAAATTCATTATTTAGGAAATATTTACTTTTATTAAATGCTTATTCTTAGAGGAAAGAGTTAGTGGTAACAGGAGGTTAGCTTCACTCTAGGATAAATCAATTATAAAAACAAATAGAAATAAAAAATGTTTACATTTTGTGCTTAATATTCGCACAGTCAAATGAGGGGTTCTGGATAAAAATGGAGCAAACACATAAATACCCTCCTTCATTAGGTAAGAACTGAATATTGTGAATAATTTGCTGATTAACATTAAATATGGGGCAATAACCTCAGTCCTGAGTCTGGGGCTTAAGTTGTCATGATCCCTTTCTCCTGGCTGAAGATCAGAACTATCACAAAAGCAATAACCCTGCATTTTACCCTGGCAGCCTATTCCAAGGACCTCCACCAAAAAAAAGAGAAAGTAAAACAAGTCAGTAAGAAAAGAAATACCACCCACTAAAGTGGTAGCTAATAAAAGTTCCTGAGTGATTATGCTGATGCTTGATGAGCTTGACATTTTAATGACTCATGTTTTAGTTAAATAAAAGTGATAAATGACAGGCCTAACCTGGAGGAAATAGAAAGCTAGACATTACATTTTGCTTTAGAAAAAGAAAAAATCAGTATTCATTTGTAATAATCTGCGTAATTCTGTGAAACACAAAATAAAGGTGAATAAACTGCATTCAGCATTCTATTAATCTCTATGTTAAATAAATCAGTTCTGACTGAATAAACATTTTGCAACACAATGAGAAACACTCCCCCCCAAAAAATACGTGTTTTCTTTTTTTAGAAAGTAAATTAATGTTGGGAATGTTGGGGGTTTTTTTGTTTGTTTGGGTTTTTTTTTGGTGGTTTTTTTTTTTTTTTTTACTTTCTCACATTTACCTGGGCACTTCAGCTCATCTGTATAATCTCCGCAGTCATTAGATCCATCACAAATCCATTCTGGCAGTATACAGAGGGAAGTCGAATTACAGCTGATAAATCCTGAAGATTTGATCCCGAGTTTATAGAAGTAAGCACAGTTTGTATTATCTGGAAAGAGACAGCAAATTACTACACACCCAACGCAGACTGAGCGAGAGCCTCGTGGTTTAATTTCCACACTCAGCTCCAGGACAAACCGCGCAGGTGCCGCCATCCCGAGCAGCAACGCCCAGGAATTAACTGCTGCTTGACAAGGAATAATCAGGGAGCAGGTGCTGAGAGGGAGCACAAACACCAACTCACTGCAGCTCTTTTCATCCGAGGCATCTGCGCAGTCGATGATCTGGTTGCACCGTGCCGACTTCCCGATGCAAAGCCCGTCTGCACAGCGGAATTCTGCCGGGGCGCACACCGAGTCTGCAACAGATGGTGGTGCAGGATGAGAGTTCGTGTGCTAAACACACTCTTCAGATGCACATTATACCTATGATGGGGTTTAAGCCTTCTGCCTTTCAGAACTCACTGTACCTTCCAGCAGACATATGATTTTTGAAGTTTATTACACCTGTAAGTCTCTAATTTTTTAATTGATTTTTTAGCCTGGAAGTGTCTCTAGGTAACTCATCTCATTTTGGGATAATCAATATTTGAGGATGAAACAAGCATTTTCAGGACCACCCATGAATCTCTCAGATATATTTCTTGTAAAAGAAACCTTGGGGTTCTTGCCTGTATGTTTTTCTCTCTACTTACATTTAGGTAAATGGGGAAAAATTATTTGGTGCCTTCAAAAAAGTGCTAATTATTACAGATATCTAGCTTTTTAGTCCTATATCTTGTGGAATAATATCCCCTCCAAACTTTCTGAACTGTAACTAAGGATTTGTGGTCTTTGTGCATTGGTTGATACACAGATATAAATATTCATGTTGTAAGACAAAACCAAAAACCAATTCTGATATAAAAAGGAGAACAATTCTAGCAAGCTTGGCAAAGGACACAGACATTGCCACACATCTGAGAAGCAGAGAAACAGAGCATCTGCTGCTTCAAAGAAGAAGCAGATGTAGAGAAGAAATCACCCATCTTTCAACCTGTCTGCAGTGAAGTTACTACTCCCTCACTACTTCACAGAAGAAACAGCACCTATATTTTATATTTTATATTTTATATTTTATATTTTATATTTTATATTTTCTATATGTAAGTATTACATATAATGCATATAATTGATATTTTATAGCCCAAACCACTCTCCTTCTAGAAGACTGTAGGTGCAAAAAAAATCAGCCTTTATATCAAGCCCATCATATGATCAAATCACACATTATTTTCCAGCTACTCCAATTTGCATAAACAAGTATTTACAAAGCAAAATTCCAAAGCCTCCTTGAAAATTCCTGCCATTTACCTTTACAGTCAAATTCATCAGAGTTGTCACCACAGTCATTTGCCCCATCACAGACTTTGTCACTGGGCACACAGCGGCGATTGGAGCATGGCTTGAAACCTTTCCGACAGCCTCTGTTTTCTGGGAAGGTAAATACAAGCACATGATTGGATTGACACTGAATGGAAGCAGCCTTCCACTCAACCCAAACAATCCAGGAAAAGTATTTTAATTGATAATGCATTCAAGGCTTCAGAAATCGATCATCTCTTACGCAGCAGAACTTGGACTGATAAGGGGATACGGAAAAATCAATAAAAGCACGATAAGAAAGAATGGCAAAATGAAAAAGAAAAGGTGAAGGCTAATTCCCAGTTATCATTATCTTGTGGTGTGAAACACCCATGTACTTTAAATACATTGGTTCTGAGACACCTTTTTGGGGAGAATGTTTGCATACGGCATCAATATGGCGATCATATAGAATGAAGCACACCAAATTGGGCCTAAACCAAAATAGGAATAAATGGAGAATAAAATAACAACAAATACTAGCAGAGAGGTCTCTGGATTTCAGAGCACCAATAGCAACAGCATTATGCTCAAGAACATTATTGAAGAGTGAATGAATTTTACATAAGGATACATTTGAAAATTCAGGACTGATTTAGTAAAGCCCTAATTGTTGCAGAAGTCACAATAAAAACGTTCACTGCATTAATTCATCAGCAATAATGAGTCCACCATCCTGTTCTTTATCAGGTTCAGAAAGCAACACCCTGTATGTAACCTACTGCATCACAGAACCCCAGCTCTTTCTGGCTTTTTTTCCAATGTGTAGCAAAAATTCAGTATGGTTGAATTAAATGAAGCAAAATGTTCACGGGCACATTGCAAATTAATAGAATGTCCTTCACAAAATTATGTGGAAAATCCGTGGAAAGACAAACTGATGGCTCTCAGAAACACAGAATCATGGAATGGGTTGGAAGGGACCTTAGAAACCATCTTATTCCACCTCTGCCATGGGCAGGAACATCTCAGGTCGTTCCAGGCTCCAACCTGGCCTTGAACACTTCTAGGAGCAGCCACAGCTTCTCTGGGTAACAAATCTTGTTTTTATAAATCTATTTATACATTTATAAACTAGCATTCATATATTTTTTCAGGACTGCAGAATAAGTATCCTCCATCATTGAAAAAGCAGCTAGATGTGTTTTTCCTTATTTTTATTTTAGAGACAAAAATATGAAAACAGTTGAGATGCTTTTCAGAAGATATGTCAGTTAATACATGAAATTTGCAATAAATGTATTTTCAGGTAATTTTCTCCATGTCATGTCAGAGTTCTCTTAATGTGTGTTGCCATTTTCTTGCTGAGCATCTTGGCTGAGCAGCTGAGGTGAGTAAGTAGAAAAGTCACAGAGGAAGCAATGTAAGCATGTATCAAAGCAAAATTAGAACAGGAAGGTGAAAGACCTGGAAACACCTACCACAGTAGAAAAGTTTCTCATCAGACTTGTCCTTACAGTGAGCAGTGCCATCACAAGTCAGCTGATAATCAATGCATTCACCATTCCCACATTCAAACTCTGAATAGATGTTGCAAGTAGAATTTTTACCTAAAAAAACCCCACATTAACACAGAATTTTTAAAAGCTTTTACAACTAGTGAAAATGAGAAAGAATGCTGGCTGCATTTCAAATTTGACCTACGTGAATTTTGAAAAGCTAAGTACAAAACAGCAAAACACACCATAGCATCAGAAAGTAAAAGCTTCTACAAGGAGAACCTGTAAAATAAAATACAATGACGAATATCCATGAAGGAACATGTAGTGAAACAACTGAGAGGCACTGATTGTGGTTAAGAACTTTGCAATTACTGTGCTCAGCTTCCTTCTACTCACCTGAGCCTTTCCAACCCCCAGCTTGGATGATACAGCCTAAAGCCCAATGCAGAAAACCTGCTGCTTCCATTCTACTTACTTTCATTCACAAATTCTCATCTAGTGGATGTTTTATCTATTATTTTAGAAGAGAACCAGGGGGACATTTAAAATTTTTTCTCTTTTACTTAAGAAACTAAAACATATCATGAATTGGACACAATAATTTGGTCATGAACTTCGTGACTGTTTCATACATCTGTTTTGAGGGCACGGTTCTAAACAAAACAACAGAGTGGAGAGAAAAGAGGAGTATTTAGGACAACTCAAGGAGAAGATCAATGGGGAAATGATACCCAATTATCATGCTTCTTTCTTGTTTCCATTCTAATCACTTCAGCAGAAATTCAGGAAGAAGCAGTGTCTGCTTTATGCAATAGCCAAGCCAATATAAATGGAAAGCATTTCTTGATTTGATTCAAACATGAAGGAAAATAGTTTCTGAACAAGGTAAGAGCTGGTCTTGAATATGATTTATAAAGTCCCTTTAATTTTATTTTAACTATTTTTATTTCTTTTCCTTACATTTTTTGGAATGTAGGAACTTAGATCTTAGGGACAGTAATTCTCAATTACATTTCTAGTTCATCTAGTTCAGCATCTTAGACTGCAATCTTTAGAAAAAAATTAAAAATGTAAATATAGGATAATCTGCCCTCTAGTCCAACCAGACACCCTTGTAGAGATTGCTTCAAACTCAAACCTGCAGAAACAAAACATTTTAATGCCTTTCAGACTGCTTCTTTGATGACAAGTAAGTAGATGGAGTAGTCATTACCCATATCATCATCTCTCCCTCTTTGAATTTCACTGAAGCTTTGTCTCAAGACTCTTGACTGGCAGGAAGTTACACAGCCTAATTACACTGTGAAAGGACAGTTAATTCCTTTTCTCAGCTGGAATTGCTAACTTTCAATTTCATTGAGGATCCCTTTCAACTGAGTTACGAAGATAGAAACTTTTGATCTCACAACTAAAGTCTGTATTGTTTCCATCCTTTCTGTGCTAATCAACCCCAACATTTAATGCCTTTTTTTTTTTTCTAATAGCTCAGATCAATACTTCCTTCAAACATTCTACAGAATAATTTAGAAGATTAAATCTTGCATCATATTCTAGATGACAATTTAAACACGGTTTACCTAAGAGCAATTTTAAGAGTTGAGGTGCATTTGGAAAATATAAATGACATCTAATTATTATAAAATAAATTACTGGGCATATGAATTTATCTGCTGGACCTCTTTTACTTCCACTGCCATTCTCTGGTTTGACAACATAAAGAGACAGGTGAGAAAGTGCTTTGATTAAGATTCAACTTCAGTAAATTATCCCACATAACCCTAGACAGACCTGAAGGATAAATACAGATATTTCTATTTACCTCAGATATAATTGTGATACAAATGTAAAAATCCTAAGTATTAATAAGAAACAGTATCCCACAATTGTTAAGAGGAGTTTTAAGGAGATTATTAATGCTTTTTAACCCCCCCAAAAGATTTATAAGACAAAAGTGTAAAAAGCCTGGTTTTGCTGAATTGCCAGATCAATTTTTACAGTATATAGAAGGAATAAAATTAATGGCTTGGACCAACTGTCTTATGAAAGCCAAGTGCCTCACAGCACAGAAAAGCGTCGTGTCAGCTACCATTACTTACTCACACATCTGTTATCATCTATCAGGACTCTGTCCCCTCTACACGAGCAGTTCACTCGTCCATCAGCCGTCAGAAGGCATAAATCATGGCAGCCTCCATTCATCTGTGCACAGGGAGACAACTCACCTGAAAAACAAATGGCAAGAGATGAACTCTGTTTTATTAAATTTGCTTCAATGGCTAACGTCCTGGAGAGAGCAAAGATCCCCATATCTCAGATTCACGGGCAATTGATTCAGGTTTTTATCAGTCGGGTGAAAATATCAGCATCCCTCAGATGCTGGCACACTAAAGATAAACAAACAGCTGGGAAATAACAATTTTTAAAACCTGCAACATTCAAAACTGCTGAAATTTGACAAGAAAATATTTAACTGCTATCCATTGAGCTCAACACCCATAGCAGAAAATTCAGAATAATATTAATTCACTTGGGAAGAGGTTATACCCCATCTTTTCTGAACAAAAGAATTTATGAAACGCCAACCTTTCAACTTGGCTAAAACAAAATAAAATCCCCTAAATGAACGATATTGGAATTGAAAAAACTGCTTTGTAGCTTACAACTGTTGGTGTCGTTGGCAACAGCAATAATTCCCATGGGCTGGTGTGGGATATCGGAACGGAGAACTTTGGTGTCTCCTCCCGTGTATTTACTGGAACGTAGGATGGCTCTCCTCACCCCATCTGACCAGAAGATGTACTCATCATACACAGCCAGGCTCAGAAAGGTGCCTGGGCCGGACTTGACAATGACCTAAAACACAAAAGTGCAGAAGAGAAACAGGGGAAGAGGTGCTGTCACTAAATAAGGACTTCTGAAAGTGCCAAGTGTGATTCCCACCACTTTCAGACAAAATGTTTAATACTTTTATATCTCCAGCACCTGGGAAAATGAGATAACAGCACCTAAAATGTGTTAAAAGGATGCTACAGGCATCCAAATTTCAGAAAACGGGGCATCTGTTCCTTAATTTAAAAAATCACAGTTTATCTAAACGTTCTTGTAAAAATATCTATGCAACACTCTACCTGCTTAATAGATCCAACAAAAAAGAAAAGGGGTTTTTTCAGCATGGCTGAAAGTCTAAAAATTCAATCTTTATGAACCAAAGTGAAGAGTTTTAGAATTGAAGAGTGCTCACCACACCACCACATGAGAAATTTAAATGCAAGGCAATAAAAGTTTCATGTTTTGCAATTTAGGAAAAAAAAAAAAAATCTCTCCATAGTAATAATCAGTTTAAAACCTAGAAGGAAAAAATGAATTGCAGTTCACTATAAGGTTTGAAAGAAAATTCTAGAAATACAATGAATTTGATCTCAACCCAAATCACAGCTCCTGAAAAATATATGCATATGTTCTTTCTTTGCAGGTATCAGAATATATATTTCACATTAACAGTTTATTTTCTGAAGAATCTGACAATTTTTAATTGTTTTTTTAGTTGAAGGTTTAATTCTGGCTGAACAGAATTACTGGAAGGGGGTTAATATTTCTCCATTAGATAATGGAGATAAAGGATACTCTTTATTACTGTTATTGAATTGTATTCCAGGTTTCTATGGGAAAAAAAAAAAAAATAGTAGCTTATGTATATTCATAAAGTGGGATCAATTCTGATCCAGGCTAGGAAAAAAAAAAGAAATCCAATGTATGCGCTGCTTATCACAGGGAAATTGGTATAAAACCAGAAAAATAATATCCTTTAACATATCTCTACTTTGATCACGACGGTTTTCCATCTGTTTTGTGTACTTTATCCCCTTTCCCAGAGGGATTTTATAACAATGATGAGATTTCATAGAAATCTCCATGAACCAGCACATCTGATGGATCCGAGCCCTTTGTGCTTGCAAGGGGACGCTGTGTGACAACTCTTTAAAAAAATGCTATAATGAGAAAGGAGTTACAATAGTCCAGCCCATACTTGATTATTAAATAAGTCATTGTGGGTGTGTGGGAAGACTTTCTCTCCATATTATCAATGCACCTAATATACAGAACATCCAAATTCCATTTTGTGAAACAAAAGCCCCCAATTTTGGTACTACAGCTCTGCCTTGAAGACTAAGCAGGTGCCCCAACTCTGCAGGATTCAATACCAAGGGATGGCTCCAGGTTTGCTCCTACCTGCACCAATTCACTGGGCAGGGTATCTCAACAATCTGCTAACATAAATAATTCTAGTCCTGTGCACAGGAGCATTCCTGTCCATGTTTAAGTTCACTTATACAGACAGAATGTCAAAATTACTTACATTAATCAGGTAATTACAGCAAATTCTGCTTTACCATGCACATAATGTATTTCTGCATATTTTAAAGAGGGTTGGACAGCAAATCCTGTTTTCCAGGAATGATTTTTTCCCAGTGATAAATGTCCCAAGAGGACAACTTTTCTCTAACCAACCTTTTTCCAGAACTAAAAGTATTAAAAGATGAATGGGAATATATTAATGGCAAAAGATTTCTTCTCTAATTGTGAACATTTACAGTAAGACACTTTTCATAGTACACTCTTAAAAGCCTGCACTATTCTTATTCAGACATTTCAGGGGGAAAAAAAATCTTGTATATTTCTGACAGATCTGTATGAAATCTGGCCATGCAGATTTTGCAGCCCCATATTCTCCTCTGTGATAGTGTGAAACTGTCCCAGTTGGAAAGATTTTATTGCTACAACCACTGCTGAAACACTGCCCTGCTCAGCTTTCTGTACTGGGTAGCACAATCAGAATTTCTCTCAGATTGCAACAATAGAATGTAAATTCATTAGAGAACTGATCATCGCTGTTCAACCTTGGGAGAGCTGAGATCCAAATAAAGTGTCAAAAAACCAAACTTTTTTCACTATTACTCACTGTATTTAATTTCTTGGAATCTGTGTATTATGTCATATTGCTATCCAAGGACATTGGTTTAATTCAGGCATCCAAAATAAAGAGTTCATACTTCTATCAGCTTTTGGCCAGCTTTACAGCCCTTTTAACATCCTAATTTAAAGAATAACACTGAAAGTTGTGACAATTCTTTATTTGTATTTTTTTTAAGTTCTGAATTTATACCAAAAATTGCAACAACCCAAGTACAATTTTAAAACTTTAAAGGAATCATGAAAAGGCATCCTTACCATCCCTTCCACCTGCAAGAGTGGAAGTCAGACATATCCAAGAGTACTTCCCATGTTTTAATACCAAATGATACCAGCATTCAGTTACAGCAGATATTTCAAGCCTTGAGCAACATAAAACATTTTCTGTGTAAAGTGATGAGGAGAGTGGTGGCTGGGGAAGGTCAGAAGTTGAAAAAAAATTTAATTTTAAGAGTGATCTTTTATTTATTGAATTCTGCTTTTTAAGTTGTCCAGGAGTCTTTTGGTTTAGCGTGTAACAGCTCTAATTTGAGATCTGTGTAGCAGTTTGTCCAGAAAAACATGACTGACAAAGGAGTGGAGCCAGTCAAGTAGACATGTCAGGCAGAGAAGAATTTCTGACAGAACATCATAATTTTGATGATTTAAATAAAAATCTTATTAGATTGTCAGTAAGAACTAGACTCAGTGATTCTTATCATGACAACACTAAACTTTTATAGAAAGACTGGTCTTTTTTAAAAAAGAGGAGTGCATAAAGTTAATGCACCAGCTTAAAATATGATTTACATTTTTGGTGGGTATTTTAACTCTAATGAACGCTTCTCTTTCAAAATGCTTAATAAATGGGCAGCACTATCTAATAAAGCTTTTAAATGTATTTTAAGGGTTCTTAGCTTTTCTAAAGAGGCCCAAACCTACTTAGAGGTCTAAAGCAGAATAAAAATTCCAGTACACAAAACTACACTTAAAAAGGTTAAAAATACCGAAACATAATAAAAAATCTGACAGAACTGACTTATACAGAGCACCACATTAGTCAATGTTATTTATTTTATTGTTTAAAATGAAAGTCACAAGATAATATCCCATACATATTGTTAAGCTATGAATAATCATTTGAAAAGATTACAGAAGAGGAATCTATAGGAAAAAAAAAATTACATGAGGCAGAAATACAGGGAAACCTGTTGCACAGATGGAGGGAAATGAAATAATTTAAGTGATAATTTTTATGTGTTTGATTTACTTACCAACAATGGAACATTTAGATTAAACTCCTGATTGTGTTTGTTGTGAGGCTCTTTGTTGACTGGTTTGAACAAAGACTATTTTCAACATAGCTTTAATTTTCCTTTCATTGATTTTATCTTTCACTTTTACCTTCTAAATAACTGAAATTACAGAAAAGGATACAATGGACACACCAGAAGACCACACTTGCCAGGAATAGCAAGATCATGTTTACATGGAGTTTTCTAAGCCCAGTGTAACTAAATCAGAAGTGCTTCCTCTCCAACAATTCATTTTTGTCTCTCCACGTTAGCAATGAACACTGAAGACACTGAAACCAAACTCCAGTGCTCAATTTGCAGCGTTCCAGCTGCTACTTAGTTTGCAGTTCAGCTGAATGACAGATTAAACAATCGTTTATAAAAACCCTGTACTTTTCAGTGCCACGGAAAGGGACAGTACACAGCTCTGTTTTATTTTTATTTACCACTATTACATTAACCAAGTTCTTTGAATCTGTGTGCTTATTATGCATGATTATTATGCATTATTATTGTGCATGGTAATTATTTTCAACTTCATAAATGACAATGATGACTTCATCTAATGTTAGACTTATTTGAATCTCCTAGAATTTTGTTGGATCCTGAGGTATTATAAATAATCTTGCTCTCCATAGCCTTTGAGATTAGTTTACCTGCTCATTAATTCCTTCTTTTAGTTAATTTCTACCAGGCTACCAAAACTGGACATCAAGATATTTCAGCAAACTATCTGAAACTAAAAACGTTGGATCTGTCTCAACCAGCATATCTGCCTCACAGGGATTAGAGGATGTTACTGCCTTTGGCTAGGGAATAACTTTTATTATGTTCAAGCTTGGCACTTCTCTACAGAACTACTGAAAGAAAGCAACTCATCAATGTCACTGGAGAGAACTCCTCAGAAAAACAACAAATTAAGCAGGGGGTGGGTATTTCACTCTTTCTATTGGTTTTGGGTTTCTTCAGATGAATGCTGAAGGGAAATGTGGACATTTTGAAAGTTGAGAAACTTTTTTTTTTATTATTTTTGCAAAGGAAAGGAATCAAAGGAATCAAAGATAGAACATTCCTGCTACAACTACTGCATTTATATTGCTGGACAGAGAAAATTAAAAAGTCCACAGCTTCACTGCTAGTGCCATTAATTGCCAAGAATATCAATGCTATTCCAGCTGCCTTTCAAACACACAAAAAAGAATTGATTAAAAAGCCCAGAACTTAACTATTGTTCCCTTAACAATCATAACAGGGGGAAATAGGAGAAGCAAACCACAGTGAACTTAAATGTCCAGGTGGTAAATTGTGCATATTGTACTAAAAGCAACATTTTTTTCTGGCCTTTCTTGTTTCTCTACTATTATTGTTTCCAGTGCCATTCAAAATAATTACAGGGAAACCACAGAAATTGATGAAGTCATTTCTCTATGAAAGTAGGCTCAATTTTATTTTTTTTCCTAGACCACCCATCAAAGCTAATTAAAATACCTTCCTTCTAGTTAACATTATTTTCCTTTGGGTTAGTTTTTATGTCTCAATATTTATCTGTACATAGAGAATACAGCAACAGGATTGTTCAACACAGTATCACATTCAGGACTTGCATAATTTCAAACTGCTAATACTCAGATCTTGGTGAGAACCTCTTCTAATGCTTTTTAGCACATTCTTATTTTAATGGAGTTAGACATTCTACATTTCAAACGGCTCATATTTTGCATAATTTCTCTCTGTTCCAACTGCCTTGGCTGATCTCACTTTTATCCTGCCTTAGTTGAGTTTTTTGGTAACCTCTCAAGGTAACCTTGATGTCATCATGAATTCCTTCCCAGAACTGGCCAAAATTATTCTGCTGTCCTCAACAATACTTATATTTGAAATAAATATAATAACACGCATGAAAAGTGATTTTAGAGGTCAGTCATAAACTCAGGTTTTTCATACATGTACAGCCAAACCTAAAGCTTGCACTTCTGCTGTAGACTGAAAAAATCTGATAAAATGCTACTGAAAAAAGCAGACATTGAACACCAACTACAGAACTTCTATAATTGCCTTAATACAGAAATTCAGTAGAATAAAAACATATATCCTAGAAACTGAAAGGTACAATTACTGCCAGGTTGCAATTACATGAAGGTTTAATTACCAGAAACACCTCTAAACTCATACTGATTTTAACAATCACATCCATAGGCCTACAAAACCATAACTGAGACCAAAACGTTCCAGCCTGGTAGTTAATAATATTTCTAGTATTTCACATGTAAAATGTTACTAAGTATTTAACACTGAAGAAGAAAAGGAAAAAAATAAATCCAAATAGGTCATGATTTACTGGAAAAATAAGTCTAAAACTTAAAAGCAGCTTTATTTGCTGTTGGCTCAGTTTCTTTGTTCATGAAAAAGGTGTTATAATTAAAGCACTAAGCAGCTAAAAACAGCTGTGGCCACAATATTAAATCCAAGTAAGGGCACAAAAAAAAAAAGGAGGAAAACGGAGAAGAGTTGTGGAAAACATAATAGCCACTTCTGTATTTTAAACCAGAAGATCTGACAGAATAGTACAAAAAAATGTTAAAAAAAACCCAAACACAAACAAACTTAATACCTTCTAAGTAAAGTAACAAAAAAGCTTCCAAACTTGAAAGACTATTCCAGAAACCAAATACTAGTATTAAAATATCAGCTCAACACAAAAAAAATCAATAAACCCTTACAATCCACTTTAAAGAGCCAGCTCAATATTGCTAAATGATTTTTTGCTAATTCATTGTACTAGATTATGGTGGTGGCCAGAATGAAGAAAGAAGCTGCTATCTGGAAGAAAATTCATTACGTTACCATTGGCCCTTCATGTTCTACTATCCAATTTCTACCCTTGTTAACCTAACTGAAACTAGAGAGCAATGAAGCAGAGATAGTGGGGAAAAGGCTAATCTGTTTAAACTGTTTTTGACAGGTGGCTGATTACTGGAACACCCCAAAGAATCTGAGCTCACCAGAACAGCAGAACAACCATTACTTGCATTGATGTCCCAGGAATCAGGGATCTCGTCCAGCTGGACAGCACAGGAACAAAGTGAAACAACTGCCCTGGAAGTATTATTTTTCACTACATCAATGATACAGTTACCAGCTTGGATTCTGGCATTGCTTGTACCAATAAAAGTGCATCCACAGAGTGATCAGCCACTCTGCTGAAATGCTAGAGAGGCCAAGGAGCCTGCTGGGCTTTTCCTTCTGGTATAACAATCCTCATCCAAGTAGCACAGGAACAGTGGGAACCCAGGTCAGTACTTCTGACAATAGAATTAGCTGATTATCCCACAACAGGTAATGGTGTAACACACCAGAGCTCCCGAAAACCATTCAGAAGAGAATGCTGGACTCAGATTATTGTGTTCAGGGGGTTTTTTGTTCACTGCAATAGGGAAGAAGAATTAAAGCATCAGAAAGCCAAACCAAGATCCAAGATAATCAGAAAAAATGGAAGTTTCAATGTTCAACTGCTGAGAAAACTGAATGACACTTTTTTTCTTGCTGATGCAAAGTGAAAGCCAAAGGCCTGATAAAAAAAGTGGTATTTTAGTAATGGTTTCTGTAACTAAGTAACATGATGTCCTATTTCATGTTTGTGATGCCTATTTTGCTATACCTTATGCAAAGATGAAGTTAAACTGTTTAATCACAAACTAATTACCTTGTATTTCAGTTTTGTTTTACTAAGTTTATAGTCAGAGACTGAAAACTTCAGAATTCATTTGGTTTTGGTTTGCCCAGTTTCTGATACAGTAACTGCCTCTGAGAGCATTAGTGAGCTGTGGTTAATTTATATAAAAGGAAAACAAAAGGAAAAAGGAAAAGCACATGCCTAACCATGCTGACTGTATCTCAGTTCTGCTCTTACAAGCTTGGCTATCATATTTTACTCTGATAAAGTTTTGTCTAAAAACAGTATGGGGAATTTCTGGATAAGATTCCAAAAAACCATGTAATTTTCATTTAAGATGAAAAAGTATTTCAAAGCTCATACATGGCATATGAAGCACTTTTTAAAAGTTAACAGATATCAAAGTGAGACCGCACTCTCTTGCAAAGCTGGGAATTGAATATAAGCCAGAACATGCCCTTCATTCATTTTATCCTGAACTTTTGGAGGCACAAAATCCCTGAAAAGAAGATTTCATGAAATATGAGAAATGTAGTGCTAAAGATGTAACAAAACCACAAACACAGATCAACTGCCTTCAGCACACTCCTAGTAAAAGATCCGCTTGAGCTGAAACTGAAGGAGTGTTCAAGGACCAAAATATATTATCATGAAAGAGTAATGGAGAGAGTTCAGTATCTGAAAATGTCTAGTTAGAAAATATTAGAAATAAGATTTGTCAAGTAATACTCAAGAACTACACAAAAGAAATTCTGAGCAAGCTGAGCATTATTTGTATTTCAATAGTCTTCAGTTTTAAATCTAATATACAACTATTATTAGGACAAATTTAGGCAATTCTTAATCCTTCTGTAACAATTTCACTTTGAAATATTGTATTCATATTAATGAATACAAACGAACAAACAATGAATACGTTCAGGATTTTTGGTTTACTTACATATCTTTGTGATCCATCATATTCACACCTCTCAATTTTTCCCAAGCTGCCATCTGAAAAGTAAAGTTTCTCTGCCCTGTGATCAATGGTGAGTCCATTTGGTGTCAGAATATCAGTGCTGATGATAACCTGGGCATTTTTGCCTGAGAGGGTGGATCTCATGATGCTCGGGAGCTGCTCATTCCAGTTAGTCCAAAACATTAAGCTGCATTAAAATCAAAATAACAAACAAAACCATAAGACACATTTTATAATTTAATTCTCTACAAAATGAGCAACAGAAAAAAAAAAAAACCCAAATGCCTTCACAAACAATTCTGAATGGCATGTATAAGTAATTTTTATAATCAATGTGGATAGGAAAATGCAATAGCCTATAAATAAATTACATATATAAATTATAGCAGTTTGCTAGTTCATTAATTTGCATAGTAGTACAGATTTTTTTCTTTTACAGATCTGTTCAGTCCTGATCTTGTCTCTACAGTAATTCACCATTACAGAGAGATACAAGATGTGTAATGATATAAACTTAATTCTGCTAATGTGTGTATTAGTAATCTTTAACAGTGAAATTAATCTGCAGCTTCTCCCATATTAGAGCCGTGACAGACACCAAAGGACTGGAGTGCAGAAAGCTGATAATGGTAAGAAAAGGACCCTAATATGCTCTACAGGAGGCTCAGTCAGCCCCTTTTTACTGTCAACAATGACACAAATGTTATGGACTGGGCTGCCAAAGTAATTCCAACTCATGGACTGACCACAATCTGACCCTCCTCTCATTGCAATCTCCATCAGAGTTTGGGTGGTTTATTTATTATAACTGGTAATTGTATTCTACAGTGCAGCATAAACTCTTGATTTGCATTAAGAGGACATGAAGTCACACATGGAAATAAGCTCCACTACTCATGCAGCTTTGTACATTCAGCTACCACAAATTAAAAATAGAATTTAATATGGCAGAAATGTTCACCAACCTCCCCAAAAGAGAGAGGCAGTTACAAGAAGTAGAAAAAGAGAAGGTTGCCTTTCTCCTAGAATTAACAGAGAAAATTGAAGTACCTCAAATGTGTAAGACCCTGAAGAAAAAATAAAAATCGTCTCACTAACACAGTATTTTTGAGAGTGGCGGGAAGGAATTAAATTATAATTCTTTGCAGGATCTTGTCCATTGTTACATACTTTTATACAACACTGATTTTTGTGATAAACACATGGGCCTCTATTTTGCATACAAGAAACTCAGACTTCTTTTTGTATGTGCTTAAATTAATTTTATTTTTCACTTAAGCAATAAGAGTAACACGTCTGAGAAAACTTGCATTTGGCCCACTCTTAAGAAAAGCATCTTGAATTCTTTAATGTTCCATGAAAATGCAATGATTATTTGAACTGAAACATAAAAACACATAAAATGCTGAATCTTAATTCTGCAACTCCTTTATAAGAGGAAGACAATAAAACAACAATAAAACGTGTTAACATTTGTCTCCTAAACAGAGAAATCTCATCAACCTTCGCAGGGTTCTGCAGTGTTGACTAAAATGAAGGAGTGCATCTTGACGAGAACCAGGACATTGCAGGAGGGATCTAACACATACTTTTGGCATTCATCCAGGGCCAGCACATGGGGATGGTCGTCCTCAGCCATGGTGATCACGGCCTCGCGGTTGAAGGCTCCGCGGCGCCGCTGGTCCACGGTGTGCCTGGTGATGGAGGATGTGGTGGAGCTGGTCCAGTACAGAGTGTCCCAGGCTCTGTGATAAGCCAGGCCCTCCACTGACCCGACATCTGCAAGACACGGTGACAGACAGAGCAGATAAAACTCCTGCCCAATGAGATGTTTGGTTTTCATTTTCCCCAGAGCTGATCCTGCAGACTGGCAGGGTTCAGCTGTTTCAGCCACTGCCGTTATTTTATCGTGTGTTTATTTTCATCGGAATCAAAACCTTATAATTTATTTTTCACAAATTTAAATTAAAAAAAAACATAGAGGGCAAGACCACAGGGTTAATACCCTGTACCATAGTGGTCAATTCTAACAGTCATTGAACTAATATTACCACTACAGTGCCCCCAGATAATACATCAGCAATAACAAACATTTATTCAAGACAACAATTATTGCCTTCAAATATCATTTAAACCCAGTCTTGGGCATTTTTTCACTAGTTGCTTGTATTATTTAGCTCTCTCTATTTTCTAACACTGACACATTACATTAACAGGGATCAAAGTGTCCTGTTGTTATTAACTCTGTTGGCTTTTGTTAAACACCTGAAAAATACTGAAAAAATACCAACTCTGAAGGTCTCAGCATCAATATATAATTATAACAAGCCATGAAACCACACTCATTCAACATAAAAAACTGTGAGCTAGGAAAAAAAAGAAAATATTAGTAAGCAACTGAAACATATATTTCATGTCCTGAAAAGACAAACTGTATTTAATCCCAATATATAAAAGTGACAGACTGTGAGAAATAGGAATAATTATTCCCTATCATTATTTTTTAATTACTACAAAAATACGTATGTTGATAACTTCACTTATTATTTTGCTAGAAAAAAATATTTTTCGACCAGAATGTTTGTGCAGCTTATTAATGAGCTACAGAAGGCAAAAATATAGAAATGTAATTAGGATTTCATTATGTTGGTTATTACAATTTACATTCAGCTTGTTGAAAGATGTAATTTTCACCATGCAATTCATATATAGAGAACAGAAAGTCCCAAAAAGAGTTTGATCACACTGAAAAAGAAAATACTGAATCAAAACTTTGAAGCAAATAAATCAAAACTATGAGAAAAAAAAATATTTTCCAGTTTTTTGTATTTTTCTTGTTAAAGCATTTGGCTATCTTCTGACTGCATTTTGTGACAGATCTGTGCAGAAGTATCAGCGATTCATCTTCAAGAAGAAACAACAGAAAAAACAAATGAGATGACACTCCTTAAAGGGAGGTGAATATATGTAAAAGTAGTTTGCCTACTTATGAAACAAAATTGATGAAGAAAAAAACATGTATCCTCAGCTCACCTATAAGTAGCTCAAAATATTAAAATATAGTGAAGGTTTTAGAAATCACCAACTGAAATTCAAAGAAAACCAGCTCTTTCAAATATCATGACAGATTTTCATTAAAATTATACACTGAATCCAAATTTGTCACTACATACAGTTCCCTAAACTAAAACAAATATTCATAGATATCCAGTTTAAATACTAGGTTTCCCTGTGTGGAATCACAACCAGGTCTCGATAGTCCTCATGGGTCCCTTCCAACTTGGATATTCTGTGATTCTGTTAAAAAAATAACAGTTGTATTGAGATTTTCTGAACAATTCTACTCTGTATTTGTAATGAACAAAACATCAGAGCATTTATTGCTCTAGGTTTGTAAGATAACAGAAAAAAAAAAAAAAATCATGTTTCTTGTGTAACCTCTTGAATTTCTGTCAGCTTTAGCTTTCTCTCCTGTCTGAATCTATCAAGAAATTTGAGAGCAAACTGATTACACAACATGGCCCAAAAGTCTTGTGCAGCAGACAAAAGGTAATGATGTTCCTGTCACAGCGAGATGTGATCAACTAAACTCAACTACAAGGATGGAAGTTCTCTTCAAGACCAGATTTGTTGTTTTATGAGTAATTTCTGCACTAAAGAGGAGAACTGAATTTTCCCACAGGTATCAGAAAGCAAAGTTTCCCCTTTGTACACAGGACAAACACACCATACTGCAGTTCCATGTTTAAGCCTGTAAAAGGTGACAGAAGGAGGTTTAAATCCAAGTTACTATTCACAAAATGGCAATTTCTAAGGTTTTAGAGAACAGCTACATGGAAAGTTATGGCATGTATGGAGACAAGCAAACATTTAACATACAGATGAAAAATGTTTTAATAAAATATCTAAAATACGCAGTTTTGCAAAAAAACCCTTTGCCATATACACATATGTTCCACAGAAGCAGAGCTAAAAGAAAGCAAACTATAAAACTTAATTCAAAGACAAGGTTCAGGGGAGAAACCTGTAGATGACATTTGTTTCATTAAAAACTCAAAGAGAAAAACAGAGTAAAAAAATATTCTCTTCTTAAAAAAAAAAAAAATCACAAGACTTAAAATGTTTTAAGACAAGAAAAAATATTAATTAAATAGATAACTGCTGCAAACACACACCAAGTGCATCTTCTCAGCTCCACCAAAAGTATTAATTCTGAAGAATTTATACCAGAATTTATACTCTTTTATTTGCTAATAAACTTTTAGTTTTATCATGTTCTGTACTCACAGAGTTGAGAACTCCACCAATAAAGAAGTGACTCATTTAATAGCTTTAGGAACCTATAAATAAGGTGGTTCTAAAGTCAAGGGCATAAGATGTAGAGAGCAATACAACTTTTAGATAAATTCTTCCGATGCATAACACAAGTAACTTTGTTCTTGTTAGCATGTGGTGTGAGCTGGATGTGCCAGCACTGCACCATTCCGGCAAAAATCTTCAGGGTAAGAATTTCTCACTGCTAATACATTTTTTTTTGATTAGTTTATACACTTCTAGGGGGTTTTTTTTGTTTGTTTTGTTTTTGGTTTTTTGTTTAGAGGTTACTGATAAACCTCTAAGTTCCTGTAAAACTTTTATCAGCAATAAAACAGTGACCAAGGACAGGAATCATCCTAAAAATGGTCCTTTAGACCTTTAGGCTGTTCCCTAAAATGAAAACCTTCCAGCAACTTCATATTGCTAAAGACAGAACACTGGAGAATATTCCTGAGCAACTGAATTTCAGTGTTATATCTGTACTGGTTTGCACAGATATTATTTTATATTTACTTATTTCATACTCCTTTAAAGAATATTCTAGAGCACTTTTTTTTCCCTTAAATTTACTTTACCATTAGATATTCAGTTGCTATAAAATATATTGGAAAGATGTACTCATCCTCACTGGTGCTACAGTTGGGGGATTTAGTCCCAAATGCCACTGACAGGCTGAAAATTAGCAATTTGTTTACTCCAAGCTTCATATTTTTGCAGCATCATGTAATATTCTGAATTGGTAAAGCATAAAGGAACTGGAAATGAAAGGAATCCCATTTGTTTCACTGACATATTGAATTAAAACACTGATGGCATTAGATGCCTACAGCACTGATTAAATTTATTCAAGCTATGAAGCAACAGTTTATGATTTTCACATGAATAGCATACTTAAATGAAAAGAACATTAATACAATATGATATTAATATACAAATACTCACATTATTCACCTGCCACTGACGTTCCGAATTAAATCAGTAATGGGGTGTATAACTGATTAAATATCTACACAAGAGAATGCAACAGCTTATGATTTACAAAGGCAATGCCAGAGTGATCACATCATTACGTTGCCAAATGCTATCTATCACTTTTACTGAAGTTAACGAAGATAGATTGCATCCCACAGATGAGATGCAGCCTATAAATATTGTCATGCTGATCTTCATCTGACTTTCTCAGGGAACAGACAAGCGAAAAATCAATAACTGAAGAACTCAGAATACTCAGCTCCCTTATTATTGCAACCAGAAGATAAAAATAAGAAAGGGCAAGGTTTAAATAATCCAATAATAATTGCCACTGATTTTAGTTATATATATACATATATATATATATGTATACACACAAACATATACACACTTGTTCTCCATTTCCTAGAGTTTTACTTCCTATCTCCTGTTTTTAAAACTATCTAGAAAGTTTACAGTCAAGACTATTCCGGTTGCACCACTTCAATTACCTTTTTGCTTTAATTTCCTATTTTAACCAACTCCTTTTCTTTAACAATGATGTAAAGCAAGAGCAACTGTCAACATCATTATTTTTTTAACACTGAAAAGCCATCAAAGTAACAAAATTGAGTGTAAACAGCACTTTGATATCAGAACATTGGAGATGGCTTTAATGATCACTAGCGAAATGCTTGATCTTTATTCATTCTCTGACTTGGGGTTTGCTATTTCCCTTTCAGGACTCAGCCTGTGGATTGTTACAGCAGGCTGCTCGCAGGAGGGGGTTGTGGTTGCTGTCACTCTGTGTGTGTAGGATTGCAGGGATAGGAAACAGGTGCTCACCGTTTGATCTGGGGGGAAAGCAGAGCCTCACGAGCAACAAGACACCTCAAGGAAAGCGTTTGTATTCACATCTCTCACTGAATGCAAAAGCACAACTTTAAATAATTCTCACCCTCACTTTGCTCTTTGAGCACCAGGAAACCTTTTGCTCAACAAAAATTCTCACACAGTAGAAAGTTTATCCCAAACTGCAATAACCAATTATGTTGTCATTCTATTTTGCCTGAGAATATGATTTTGTTTCTGAGCATATGTAAAGTTCATTAAAATTATACTAAGAACCAGCAAACACCTGTACCATTTTTTCTGTATCTTGAAAAAATAAAGCCATGCTATAAGCTGTCCCATGTTAAAGATTATTAAATGTAATAGGACAGCAGAAGCAAAGGCTTTGGGTTCTTCAGGGTAACAATTATCTTAAGTCCAAGAAACTACAAACATCTCCATGGATGTGACCTTATTACTTCTTCTAACTTCCTGAGTCAATGAATGGAAATGGAATGGAATGGAATTCTGGAAAGAATGAACAGTTGGTGGGAATGATATAAAGAAATATAAGACCATTCTAAAAGCAGAAAAAAACCCTCAATCTTTTGTTTTGTTTTTTTTTTTGTGGAAAGTGCAATACTGAAATCTCATATCTAGAAAAACATTTGGTGTCTTCCATAGTAATCAACAGCTTTTTATGATGAAATCTGTATCTACCTCCAATCATTTTTTCTAGACAATGGATAGAGCACTTCCACTAATGTTCCCGGATTATTTACCAAAGAAAATGACAAGAGATGCAAACCTGCAATACTCTGTCCTTCATTATCTGATACAGAACTCACTCCGTTATTAAATTTAGGGCTTGTCTTAGGGTCAGCAGGAATAATGTAGCAAAGGATGATACATCACAAGCTTAAGGAAATGCAGGGAACTCAACAATTTAGAAAACCGATAGTATTATGTAAAACTGTAACTGGAACCCTCCCAGTATGGTTCAACAAGTCATTACTAGTTAGCAAGTGTTATAATATCATAACTTCAATGGAGTTAAACATATCGATATGAATGAGGTTTCAAAAGCAGAAAGAGATCTAGAACGGAAAGCTAACCTATAGAGACGGAAATATTTTGCTAGATTATTAAAAATCTCATCAACTGTCATGGAAGAAATGTTTTCCTAATTACAGGAGTCCACATTATCTTTTTATGTATTACATATGGACTCTAAAAAACCCCAAAACTATTTGCCCTTACCACTTTCAGAACAATACCATGACTACCCTATTAAGCCTTCCAATAAATACGTATAATCACACATTTTTATTATTACTCTTGAAAAAGAGCTATTTGAGGCACTAAAGCCAGAATAGCCTTGCAATCTAATAATATTTGTTGGATCACACTACTCTTCAGAAAAAAATAAAAAAAACCCAACGAAATTTGAGAAAATTGAGTTGCTCTGGGTGTCGTTTTCCTGACGATTCACCCCATGTATTTTTACATTTCATGCAACTAAGTCACAGCTGCTGAAGGAAAAATTTAGCAAATATGTGCATCAATATAAATTTATGGGCAACTTTCAAAGTTGACTCAGTCACAGACATTGTTAATTCTTCAGGAACACTCTCAAGTGCAGTATGCAGGAACACCTTTCCTCAGTACTGAGGCTGGCAATGCTCAGGACGTACCAAGCGAAAAGATCAGTGTGAGACAGCTCCCATCATGAATATATTTCACAGTTTCACACCAGGAACACCTAAACAAAGCATGAAAAGTGCAAGAATACACATTTCTAAAATTAAAACCCAAAATGCTTAATATAAAATTAGTAAACTTTATCCACCTATAACAGCAACTCACAGATTTTACCGACTAATCTCAGTCTAGTGGAAGGTGACCCTGCCCAGGCAGGGTGTTGGAACAAGATGATCTTTAAGGTCCCTTCCAACCAAAACATTCTGTGATTGTCTGATTCACGAGCATATTAGAATATACAGCAATATACAAAAAGAAGTTACATCGACAAACCAGACACTTTGTTTTCCTCTAACAATGTTGGCATTGTAATAACAAATATTATGTTTTACTATTTAAATATCCTAGATTTAGCAACAGCCTCTCACTTTCCCTCCTTTAAAAGGTGAAAATCACTGGACCTCTATTCTGACACATACAGTTAATAATGAATCCCATTTATTTATGTAACGAAAAGCAGCAATATTCAAGTATTTACTTCTAACAGATTAAAAAGTTCTTTCCTGTAGAAGAAAGCTCCCAAACTAAAGGGATCTCATACAATGTACAAAATGTAATGCTCTGTAAGAGAAATGGGAACATAAATGCCTTTTTGACAGTTAAATTGGACCCATTTAGTTAGGAAGAATAGTAGCACACATTGGAACACCTTTAAAAGACTCAGACTGTAAAAAGCCTTACAATACATCACAGGATCTGACACTTTATGTTAGTAGTGAAAAGATTTTTGCATTCCATGGGCATGAGTGCCTCAGGTTCAAAATAGGAGCATTTTCTTCATACAACATTTCCCTTTTGTGCTGTGAAAGACACTACACTGGCAAAATGTCTCAGCGCCATTGTTTACACAGGCAGGAGAAATAAAACCAGCTCACTGAGTGTATCTCATCTTAATACTTTTCCCTCCTTCTAATTTGTTTTTTTGTTTGTTTTTCCTTGCCTCCACCTTTTCTTCTTATTTTTTTAAACTTGCTCATTGGTCTTCTGTCTCCTGTTGTACAACTGCATTAAATCTATTTGAACACTGCACTGTTTTTCCACAGATACACTGAGGAAGGCTTTGGTTAACAAATATATTACTTCAAACTTCTCCCTATGATAAATATATAAAAAAAGCCACTATAATAGCCTAGAATTTGAAACTTAAAAGTTTTTCTTCTAAAAATGCTTCTTTGTATAAACATAAGCTTTGGAACAACTCAGATCAGCCAAAAGAATATTTGCAGGAAATCACAGGCCAAGGAAAAGGTAAACTTTTTTTTAAAAAGTGCAAATAAGAAAGATTAACCTGATAAAATTACTTAGAAAAATAAGAAAGAGAAAGCTGCTGCTGATTGACCAAAGGAGAGTTTAGAGATATGAAAGAATGCCCTCCAAAAAAACCCCTACATTGCACAAATAATAAAGCTGCTAGATGGCAATGCACACCATGCACATCCTGGTTTACTGTTGTTGTTGTTATTGTTTCTTTCTGCTGAAGACAGGACCTCAACAGGTACAGGATTCTTGGTGAGTTTTGAATCTGTTTTTAGTGAACTGGAACAAGTTAGATAAAGTTGTTTATATGCTGTAAATCTACCTTCCCTGAGCCGAAAATGTGTTAGCTAATGGGTTGTTTATGAGTTGCAAATCTGTTCAGCGAGGTGAAAATTTGTCAGATAATGGGTTGTTTATGAATTCTAAATCAATATTCAGTGAGTCGGAACTATGTTAGATAATAGCTTGCGTATGGGTTGTAAATCTGTTTCCAGTGAACTGGAAACATGTTAGATAATGGGTTGTTTCTGGGTAGTAAATCTGTTCTCAGTGAGCTAAAAACATGTGAGATAATGGGTTGCTCGTGAGTTGTAAATCTGTTTTTAGTGAGCTGGAAACCTGTTTAACAAAGAGCTCTATGTGTCTTAAGTGTTTTTAGCGTGCAGAAAAGTTCATGGATCTAATAGATTTGAGTGGCACACCTGATTTCAGGAGGGCAAAGATCCATCTGGTAAGAGATCTTTTAGGAGCAGGTTTACATTCAGTGAACTAAAAATCTGGGACAACCGTGTCTTGTATGTAATATACCCTACTCTCTCTATTAAAGTCTATTCCCAAGTAAAGGTTTACACTACTTGTGGACTTCAACTTAATGAGGTAGAAAAAGGCTGTAGAACTGATATAACCACACTAGGTATTTACAGTGGGGTTTTGAATCTCTTCCTAATAAAGTAAAACTTCCTACAGATGTATACTAATGATTCTGGAGGAAAAAATAGCAAAATTAATGTCAAAGATCTTATTTTTCAATTCTGAGATGAAACATTATTCCTAGATTTTTCAGCTAGGTTCCATTCAGTAATTTCTACGGGATCACAGATTCTTAACTCGGAAATGAGAAAATTTGGGAATTTTATGTCTTCCAGTGAATGGAATTAGTGGTGCCAACCATCTTAACACTGCCTTTCTCTTTACAGGTGGAGGTTGATCGAATATTTCCATTACATCAGGAAGTCTCATGAATGTCTCTTGTTTACAGTGAGAGAAAAAAATCATATGCAGACTGTGGGATGGAAGGCTGCAAAAATACCAGCTGAAAAAGAATGACTCAACATAAACTGAAGAGGTTTAAAACACATGAAAGAGAGCAATAAGCATATTCTGGGATGCTAGACCCCTTCTCACTTACAAAGAAGCCTTTTTACAGAACAACAGAGAAATATTTCCACAAAACACCACAGTTCATATGTACATCCCAAGCAGGTAGAGAGAATGCTTTTGCAAGGATACAAAATTTCATCTGACATTCAATTATTCAGAGTGCTGACTCTGCTAATGAAAAATGAAATCTGGCATATTAAGCTAAAAGCAGAACCACTTCCTAACAATTTCTTAAAACTGTAATTCCCAGCTATGCTTTATGAAATGTCTTCAGCTCTTGTAGAGCCACCTATTATGAAGTAATGAGGAATGCTTTATTGTTCTTTTAAAAACCAATTTCCATCCGCATTAGTGCTTCTCCAGTATTTATGTCTCTTCTTTGTCAGTTTTAAATGCTGAAAATTCCAATGGCTTTTCATGTGATACTTTTAATCTCTTTCTAAACCGCCAGAGTTAAAATTGTGCTTCCATGTCACCACTGCACGTTTCTGTCTCTTGCACAGCTAAGCTCAACCCTGAACTCTTAGGTTTAATGCTTTTCTGGGAGTAATGAGAACACCCTGATCCATTGCTTAGTTTATCTTTAACATATCTTAATACAGATATCACAAATTCCTCTAAGATATGCACACATAGGAAATCAACAGGAAGAAACCCAAACTCCTTGTATCATGTATAAACACAGTATAGTTTGGTTTGGAAAAGACAATAAAAGATCATCCCATTCCAACCCCTGCCACGGGCAGGGACACCTTCCACTATCCCAGGCTGCTCCAAGCCCCATCCAACCTGGCCTTGGACACTTCCAGGGATGGGGCAGCCACAGCTTCTCTGGGCAAACTGTGACAGGGCCACACCATTGTCATGGTGAAGAATTTCTTCCTTAAATATAATCTAAATCTGCCCACTTTCAGTTCAAAAATATTTCAAAAATGCTTTTCCATGCATTAGTGCCACCTATTTTCATAACCACAAATGACTCCACAGAACCCCAGTGCAGAGGTAGAATATATAACAACAATCCAGTTCCAGTCGTGGAATGATATTTTGTCAGTTTGCAACTGTTTAACTTTTTTCTGTTCTAAAATATATTCCCATTAACATGCAACAGCAAAAGGTGATACATCAAACAAACTTCCATTTTTCCTCATCACTCTTTTGTCTTGTTATTAAACTGACACAAACAAATAGCTTAATTTAGGCAACATAGCATAAAACAGTAGAAATTTACATAAGATTTATCCACAACTTAAAGGAGCAAATACTATATAGCATTTCAGACATTTTGGAAAACAATGCCTGAAATTGCAGCCTTCAAAAAAGCCAGGCAGTACTGAAAAAGGACAAGTAAAAGAATAAACAAATTCAGTATCTGCATCTGATAACTGACTACAGATGAATGTGGTTTGCTGCGTATTTTAGAACAAATTAAGTAGAACAGAAATGAAAGACAGCAGAAGCTCTTACAATCAACACTTCAGTCATACAGATTTATGGATGTTTAGCATTAAGAATGTATTCCTTATTATTTCACATTCAGATTATCCTTGAATTCAGATTTTACCCTGACAAACCTGGTACCTTCCTACATAGATGTTGTATTACAGTTATGTCAGACCTGGTTGATAAACATTTTATTGCCAGATACCCAGATTTTATTGAGACCTCAGTGGCAAAATGCAGTTTGTCCTATCCTGAAGACTTTGGTGAAGATGTTGGCAGGAATTTCTTGATAGCAGTGCCAAGCTACAAGTTTCAAAGGCTAGGAGGAGGTCACATTTGATAAAAATTCCTCCTGCTATTGGGGTGAATGAAGGCCTGGTAAACATGAGGAGTAAATAAGTACATTACCAAGTGAGCCTCTATCAAAACCAAACAGTTTTTCATGTTGGAATTTTGCTTTGGTAATCTGTGAGCACAAGTACCTTTCATGAGTTTCCCTTCAAGATAGGTGGGTCAACTGAACATGCTGACCAAGGTATTAAAATTTTATACTGGGAAAACGGCCACAACAGAGACTTCATCCTCATTGACTAGAAAATTAACAACCAAATAGTTTCATGTCCAAGAAATGCACAATGAGGTTTTGTTTCAACGGTAAGGCTCCTTTAAATCACAGTCATATAAATTAAGCATTGCCACCATCACTGCTGTTTTCTAGTAACACGCTTCACGCCTCAGAAGCCTGTTTTAAGACAAATTATTTTGAAGTGGTTAATGTTTAATGTATCTTAAAAGGATAAAATATAGTAATTAATTACGGTTAAACGTCATTGACTTTTTTACTCTGTAAAGCAAAGTGATCACCAACTCTTCACTCAATACAGTTTATTGAGATAAAATACGCATTTTGGGAATTTTTTTTTTTTTTTTTTAACTTACTTTCAATTAGCACTTTTCTGCCAGCCCAGTTGTCTTTAATAACTTGGATGTTTCCATAGTGGGCATCGCTGAAGAAGATGCGATTAGTTCCCCTTCCCTTCAGGCTGTAGTCGAAGGCCAGAGCGATCACGTTTTTGAAGTACTGTGGGTTTTCATAGGGCCTCACTGGTGAATTCAGGTTGGTCTCATCAGAAAGGTGTATGCTTTTTAATATTGTCCTTCCTGAGTAGAGCAGGTAACCCTCGTGCCTGAGGCAGCTGACCCCATCCTCTGCCAGGTACCCGTGGGCGCAGGCGCAAGTTCTCCGAGCGCTCCCGCGGTAGAGGCAGAGCTGATGGCAGCCACCGTTGTTCTTGGCACAGACGTTGGTACCTGTAAAAAAAAAAAAAACAACACAATAAAATCTTCTGTGAATAAAAATATACTTACTTAACTTAAAAGGAAATGAAATTTTACATGTTCTGAGAAGTCTCCTCTTAAAAATTATCTGTACTACGTTCACAGGGAAAACTAAGGCTAAAATGGTAAATAGTGCAACTTTAACAACAACCAGAAAGTAATTTTAAAGAGCACAATTAATGAGCAAATAGAATAAATGCCCTTTTCACTACACAGTGTATATTTTATTAACAGAAAAAGATAAAAAGTGTTATTCTTCTAAAACCAGCTGGAGACTTAAAACTTGTTTCAAGTGCTTTGAGGTTAAAATTTTTTTTTAAAACACCTGTTACTGGCAAAAAGTCCCAATTTAGCTACCATCAGACAGTACTGCTTTTAGACATTTTCTACCAAATTAAAAACATATGCACTGACTAGTAAAAAACTGTGTGAATCCAGTTCCCTGTTTTCAATGAAGACACTTCCTAACATTTTGCTCTAATTTAATTTAAAACCTGACATCAAAAAATTACCCCCTGACAATTGCCCACCATTAAGAAATCATTGTCAAATTAGTAACTACACTTGCTGCAAACAATGTTTAAAATAACAGCAATCATCAATAATTGGGAGTTATTTGTCTTTTTCTTTTTTATTTTGGACTATTTATGAATTACTATTACAGTTAGTTAAGATAATTCAGTTTCTGTTTCTGACAGCACTTTCCATGTAACAACTGAGCTCTTTCAGTAGAGTGGTTTTCTCATTTCTGAAAATTTTCCACATAATGGAGGTGAATAAAACATTTTAATAGAATGTTTTCAGGTACAAAACCATAATTGTTGGGGAATATGTAGTGTCTGAAAGTACTGTTGATTGAATTCTTTAACTGCTACATTTCAAGCTGAAAATCCATTTAATAAGAAATCATGGGAAATGAGAGGTAACTTGCTGTTAAAAGCAGACATCCTGAATTTTGTG
The DNA here is from genome assembly GCA_013399225.1 of Rhipidura dahli. Lineage (NCBI taxonomy): Eukaryota > Metazoa > Chordata > Aves > Passeriformes > Rhipiduridae > Rhipidura > Rhipidura dahli. The sequence goes on from VXAC01004207.1 coordinate 1,129,101, forward strand.
TTCCTAGGAGAAACTCCATGAGACACAGTCCTCTGAAGTTATGTAAAACATGTGGAAATTCAGCTACACTCATTTTTACACTCAGTTTGCTTATAAGATTCTTTAAAAGTTTTATTAGGCTAGAAAAGTTAATATCTGTTTGGAAGGATGAGAGGTTGAGAAGAAAAAAAGCAAATATATGGAAAAGATCCTCAAGCTTCTAAAATCTCTTGGAAAACTTCAATGATTCCATGGTTCACCAGCTGTAAATATCTTTAAAAGTGGCCAGTTCTGAAGCCAGTGTAGTCAGGGCACGTCCTTGCACACCTCTGAAATTGCACTGAAGGATGGGAATCTTTGCGAATCCCACTGCAGGACTGGCTCATGAGAAAGGGTAAAACAGGTGTTTGAAAAAAAAGCATTTATCGCAATCAGCACAGCTCATTGGGATGTTGGGATTTATGTATGTTTGGTTGGTTTTGGGAGTTTTTTTGTGTGTTTGTTTGTTTTTTTGTTTCTTTTTTTTTTTTGTTTTTGGTTTGAGGGGTTGTTTTAATAACAAAATGTCTGGAAACTATTTAATTACATTGGGCTTTTTAAACAGTTAACTTCTTCTAGTTCAATAAACTTAAAAATATATGAATATATAAGAGTGTGAGATAGAAAAAATATTCCAAAAATATTTTTCACCTGCTTTTGCCCTTTTGTCCTTCTGGCTCACTGACATCCCCTCCCAATGACATTAACCATTTGTACCCTAGTAAAATTTGAAAAATGTATTAAAAAATCATCCAGGTATGTTTTTCAAACTAACATCAGTAGATTTTTAGCCTCGGTAACCGTTTCTCCTATTCTTAATGTGATCAAGTCTATAAAGATATCAATAAAAATTACACATAAAGAAGCACTGTTTTATCCCACTCTTCTGTTTTCCTAATTCTGTAATATAAAGCACTTCCAAGCCAGCAGACATTAACAATTTCTAGCCTAGTTAAAAGATATGGGTTTTGGTGTGGCTTTTATTTTTATCCATGAAATATGATGCTCTAAAATCGCATGCAGAAATCCATAGTAAAATTAATATGCAGATATGTTTGTAAATTATTTTTTCTCAAAAATATTTAGAATTTTAAAAAAGTGTCTTTGTTCTTCATAAATATGTTTTCTTTCAAAATGCAGATTTATTTAACATGTCGTATTTAATGAAATTATTTAGGAAAGATGTGTGTAGAAGAAACAGAATCTTTGGATATACAATGCTGTGATTAAAGCAAATTTTGAGTGCTACCATTACCAGAAATATTTTTCCTCTCTTTTTGAACATGTTTCTTGGAAATTTTGTCTGGATTACCCAGGAGAAGTTTTTTCTGAGGAAATCATCATCAGTTTTGGTAGACATCTAACAAATTTTGCTCACTAAAGCAAGTTTTTCAAGGTCTTGTCAAAACCAGAATTTTAGAAGTAAAAAGACAGTTAAAAAGCAAGATTATTCTTAGTCAGGTAGTGGAGAATAAAGTTTAAACATCAGTACCATAAATCACAGAGAGTCTATAACAACTTTTCTCTCTTGAGTTTGCTAAAGTAACTGAATATAAAGGAAATCTGATTATTTACAAGGTCTCTTCCCACAGAAGAAGGAGGGAAAAAAAAAAAGAAAAGATAGACTCAAACTCAAGCAACTTCAGCAAGTAAATATGGAGACACAGAGGCTGGGTATTTCTAATAAGAAAAAAAATCTGGTTTGCTTTCCAACAGAAATCTGAAACAGCCTGAGATTACTGCTCTGTAAAGCACAAGTCAAGGTCTCTCAACCCTGCGTGTTTTTTAAGAAAAACAAAACAAAAACCATCAAACCTGGGATGATAGGAAGTGCTTTGGTTTTGGGTTTTCTCTTTGAAACACTCTGAAGAATTTTAGTAGGATTGGTACTGTATGTTTTCTTTAGTACACTTATTTTAGTTTAAAAAACTACTTCAAGAGTAAGAAGTGGAGATAAAATCATTGATTACTTAATTTTTGGTATGCTTTAAAATACAGAAAAAGCAGCAGGTGATATTAAAACAATCAATAGCATCCTTAAGAACAGCCAACCTTTCTCTCGTGCTCTATTAAAGACTTTCACTTCCTTCAGGTTTATCCCAAGGCCAGTCCTCATGGTCACAGCATCCGTGGCCTCACTCTTGTGGCCTCTTCTAATAGAGCCATTTGCATGTGCTCTGCCAAAAAAGTTGAAGATGTCTCATCAACAATCCTCAACTAATTCACACCGAACAAATGACTGAAGAGCAGTGGAGAGCTCACTTAACAGGAAGTGGAGCAGCCTGTTCTATGGCACCGAGGCGCTTTTCAGCTTTGAGCAGCAGAGTGCCCTCTCCTCCTCGGGATTCTGCGACCCCGCCTGCGACCTTGCTAAGGAACGGCTAATCCTACAGAGGTGAAGCACCTGGCACCGAAATAACGTTTGGAGATTTAAAATACTTATGAAAAATAAATTACCTGTCAGACCAGTAGATGTAGGCTCCGAACACCGCAACTGAAAACATATCCACATTGCTCCCTGACAGCACAATCTCCCGATTCCCTCCACTCTCAAGGTCAATTCTTTCTATCTTGTCGGTACGAGCATCACACCAATACAATTTATTTTCCTAAAGATTAATTTCAAAGGAAACGTCAACAGGCTTGTCCAAGTATTTAATTAAGAGTTATTAAGATTACATCAAGGTGGAACACCAGCTGGCTTCAATGAAACATAACAAATAATGCACATTTTAAGGTACACTGGAAGACAGAGGAACCAACCTCATAATCAATGGAAATTCCGTTAGGCCACGCAATCCCCAGGCTCACAAGGACAACCTTCTCAGAGCCATCCAAGTGTGCTCTGCCTATGCAAGGGGTCTGTCCCCACTCTGTCCAAAATAAATACCTAGAATGTTGTAGAAATCACCAATTAAAATTGCAAACAAAATTATTACCATTACCAAACAAAACTATAACCATTAAATGGGCACTTAAAAAACACAAGGCTCATGTCTCTAAATAATCTTAAGAAATTAAATGTATCATAATGCTTGGTTAATAGAACACTTTGCTGAGATATTGTTTTCAAATTATAGATATGAAGACATTTTAACACTGTATTCTATTAGTATATATGAAATTCTATTCCTTAAAGAATTCAGCTTTGTGCTTGGAAAAATAAAAGAAAATTAAAAAAAAAAAAAGTCTGGAACAGAAGCTCTTGAATCTAATCACTAACAAAGATTGTGGTAATACAAGGGACGCCTAACTTAAAATGTTTTAGTTATGAAGCAGTGAGAAGCACTGTGGAAATGATAGAGCAATGGGGCTTTATTTGAGAGGAAAATATTTTTCAAATTCTGCCAAATGCCTCATAGGAACAACCTGAATCTTACGTACCTAATCTCATGCTCCTGTATACTTCTCACTATACATCAGTAACTTAGGATAAGATGCTAGGCCAAACTTCTACCTCGACAAAAGCTCTTGAATCTAATCACTAACAAAGATTGTGGTAATACAAGGGATGCCTAACTTAAAATGTTTTAGTTATGAAGCAGTGAGAAGCACTGTGGAAATGATAGAGCAATGGGGCTTTATTTGAGAGGAAAATATTTTTCAAATTCTGCCAAATGCCTCATAGGAACAACCTGAATCTTACGTACCTAATCTCATGCTCCTGTATACTTCTCACTATACATCAGTAACTTAGGATAAGATGCTAGGCCAAACTTCTACCTCGACAAACTTCCCAGTCTGTTACTTCAGGTACAGCAAAATGAGGCCAGTTAATCCACACAGAGCACTTCCTTTATGAACAGTAACCTATGGAACAGCTTTGTGGAAGTATCTAGGAGTCTACAAATATAAATGTATGTATGTCCATCTGGGTTAAAATACCTTATAAACACACAAAATAACATCTATTCTCAGGAAGAAATATCTCATATAGCATATTTGAGGCCTAGAGCATTACTAATTGCCTGAAGAGAAGGATTTTCATGCAAATATTTATAGAACACTAACACTTTTTTTGTAACACGCTGTACATAAAGTGAAGAGAACATACAAAACCATTCTCGTGTGTGGGATGTATGTGTTAGTTGGTTTTTAAAGCTTCCAAAAGTCTTCTGGGCATTACTAAACAGTTCTCCCCCTGTGTCTGGTGACACCATTACACCAACCTACTGTTAAGCAGCTGTATTTGACTAGATGACTGCAGGTATATGAAATAATGGGGGATAATAGCGTGATAAGGGTGAAAAGAATGAATCCTATAATTTACTCATCAAATTCAGCTTCTGAAACAACCCACTTTGGCTCTCATTGTAGAGCTTTCTGGCTCTAGGAAAAATGAATCTGTTCTCATAGTTCTTGATATAACAAACAATAGCATTTATACTAATGATGAAACTCAGGCAGACTAGGAAGCTGAACTGTAACATGAGTTGAAATAAAAATATGTTGAGGAATGTTAAAATAGTATTATTCAGCTGGATTTTAACAATCACTGCGTAAGTTTGATGCAACTTTAACCAGATTATTAACAGCACCTCTAAACCGAGCTGAAATTGCTTTCAGGCATCTGGTCAGAGGTCAGAGTTATTTGAGACTTCCTTAATACAGGATGTGAACTAAATGTTGGCCACAGAAATGCAGATATTAAATATACTAAAATTAAATGTTCCTTAAACCAGTTAACTCTGATGAAAAAGAAAAAAAGCAACAAAAAACAAACCCCATAATTAGCAGGATAAACAAATTTAAAATTCTCCAAAGAAAATCATGAATAGCTGCCAAAACATGTTGCATGACTAAATATACCTGATGAGGGACAAAGACATGCTTTTGTAGGGCTACACATTCCCACTTTTTCCTCAGTGACAATAAATAATGTCACCAGCCAGCTGAGTGCTGCCTGCTTCCCATCTTGGCATAACTGGCAGATTCAATAAGCTCTGATAACTGCTATTTTCTGCTCTATTCTTACAGCTGTCAACTCCAGCTTCCAGAGAAATGCAGAATGTGAAGTCAGGGAAAAGGGAGGGAAGAACACCTTTGAAAGTTTTGCCTCAAAAAGGGAAAAAGATGCAACAATAATTCAAAGGGTAAAAAGGCCTTAAACTTTCCACAGAAAGGCAGACCTGTACTTCACTGCCAAAACGCTGCTGTGCTTCTCCTGGAGGAACTGAGGGGAGATACCTCCAATTATCATTTTGTGGCACAGTGTTACAAAATAGTTGAAGCTTACCTTCCTTTGCAGAAGCTACACCATTCTACCAGACATAAAACAGTGATCTGTGCTCCTCCCATCCTCCTGAAGTGCTCTAAACAACCCCCTAACATGGGCAGGGACACCTTCCACTGGGTCAGGTTACTCAGAGCCCAGTCCACCCTGTTGGCCTTGAACAACTCCATTTCTGGAGGTGGAAGGGGATGGTCCATTCCCTATTTCTGTTAATGCTGTCTCTGCCCTCAGCAATCAGCTGAGTGAATACAGATGTCAGTTTTGCCAACCTTCCTCTCCAATCCACAACTTTCATCTCACATGACTTTCAGCTACCCTGGCCAGTCTCCCTGGTTGTTACACTGGGATGTTACATGATCCTGGAGTTTATAACTACCAAGGATTACACCACTCTGGGATTTCATCACGACGTCCTTCATGAGCTGATGTGGCTTCCTTGGCTTTGCTGGGAACTTCAGATTGAAGCAAGCTCCCAAGCAACATCTAACCTTGAGGTCAAACGGCTTCCTTAGAAAATTAAAGCTACTTTGCAGAGCAATTACGGCATGCCACGAACACAGAGAGCGAGGAAGAGCTCTGTGTATGTTAGGAATCACGTGTTACCCTTTCTCTGGGTGTACCGCGATAGAGCGTGGCTGGTCCAGCCCCTGGGAGATCACCACGTATCGGAAGGAGCCGTTCAGCCGCGCCACCTCAATCAGGTTGAAGCCGTGATCCGTCCAGTAGATGTTACCTGGGAAAAAGCACCTGGAAGTCACTGCATGCAGGAAGGACTACTTGAAAAGCATTCAAGTTAGAACTGGAAACTAACTGCTGTATTTTCATTTGCATGGGTCTTGTGCTTGTCGTTTATAGTCCTGTTCAGCCTTTTTAGAGCATAAACTGGTATTGAAACTGTTAATCTAAAAAGTGCCATCCAAGATGTATAAATAATTTCCAGACATTTGCAATGCCAGAAGTTAGAGCTGAAAGGAAAACAGCTTATTTATTCTTGGGCTGAAGAGGCTAGAGTGTACCCTCAGAAATGAAGTCCTGGAGCAGGCTCAGACCTACCTGCTATCCAGTCCACGGCAATGCCTTCAACTCTCCCCAAACCATTTGTGACAATGTCTTCTTTCCAGGTTTGGTCTCGCTTAGCTCTGCTAATCTTGTTGAAACCCATGTCTGTCCAATAGATTGTATCATTTCCTATAAAACACGTGCCAGTGGTTCTCAGGTTAATTCACTTACTTCGGTCCAAGTATCTGCACTAGCAACTGTAAATATTGCCAGTTATGGCTTTATTAATGTGTATTAAGTATCAAAATTATCAGCTTTAATTCCTCATTCTTGCTCCTTTTCTTAAATTTTGTTTAAAATAATGCTGACAGAATTCTAGGTTGTTTAGTACAGCACAAATAGCACAATAGGGCCATGATAACAGCTGGAAGCTACTACCTTTTTTGGTTAAAAATCACAATAAATATTCTGTCTTTACCTTTTCCTAGTGGAATAAATGCTTCAAAACATACAATTTTGTTTATCACCATTCCAAAATATTCAGAAGTCTGAAAAGCTACAGTGTAAAACTGCTTATACAGTGTTTTCCTTCAGCAATCAGACACACCAAATTTTGACACTATAAGGAAACAAAATTAACTAGGGAAATAAAAAGTGGCACTTGAGAGTGATGTGCTGACAAAAGAATAGAAAACATATATTCAATCCTCAATTCAGCTTTTATTTTAAATGTCCTGACAAGTTTCCACTAAGTCTTTTTTTTTTCTTTTTTTTTTTTTGTGTTGCAGACAAGCTGTCTTCCCAACATTTCTGCTGCAGTGATTGTCTATAAAATGGAAAAAAAGGGATAATTTTGACCATTTTAACTCAATAGCCAGGCCAAGAATTTGAAGTGGCCCGAGCACAGACACAAACTCCCCTCTGTTGCTCATAATAACCTCAAAAAAGGGATGGGGCAAACAAAGTGAGAACGTCCCTCAAGCAGAATTGTCTTTATTTCCACTGACAGGGTTCTGTAGGGAAGCTGCAACATTCTGCTTGCAAAGTAAGCAGCTGATGACCTCCTGAGTGAGATGCTTGGTTTGGGAAAGACACTACTCAGAGATATGAAATAATATTTGTTCCTTCATTATTTTTTTTCATACTTTGTATAACTGTTTTTAATTCCATAATACAGTGTATTTATAGAATATATATATTTCTATTCACAGCATAGAAATATTACCTGTATAAGCAGATATAAATATTTTATCTCTACATCCACATGAATCTATACTTGTGTATGAGTGTGTTAATATTTGTGTAGTTAGATAATTGTATTTATAAAAGAAGAGAGTTATTAGTGACCAAACAATATGATATGCTTAACACCACCAATTAAACAAATGACAATTCTGACTTCAAGTAGTCAAGACAAATATGAGAGTCACACATTCTGCTACTTATTTGCTAATCAGAATTTAGAGGTATCAAAACACAGGGAGAGAAAAGATGTATGCATCTTCTAGCTTGTTCATGGCTGCAAGACATTGCCATTAGACTTTTAATTATGATACACTGTACTAATTGCATATGCAAATATATTTTATCCACTTTGCATACATAATTTACTGAGAGAACAGAAAAATTTGGGAAATCTTCCAGAGTAAGAGTGAAATGCAAGCAACAGTCACTAAGTGGAAAACAAAAAAACAAGATGAAATCTAAAACTACCTGCACTTGCTTTCTGAATCCTATTTGATGTAAGTAGGTTTCAGAAATGGATTTATAAAATTCAATGTAAGGTACCAAAATGAGAAAAACAGCTGTTTTTGAAGCTGAAATGCAGTTGAAAGCTGCACTGTAACTTTTTTATAACACACTATCCCCTAGTGATTTCACTGTTGCACATCACTTATATTTATCTTTTGCAACGCATTTTTCATTGCCAATTGCATGTGCTGGAGCTGATCATCAGCCAAATTGGAGAACCTCACTCCGTTTCATCCTGCCTCAAATTTAATTTTTCCAAAAAGCCAAGAAAAAGATCTCATTCCTCCAAAATATTAATCTGAGATTCATTAGCTAAGTCCACATAAAACTCTCTAAATTGGGAGCTAGCATATCTTATGAATATGATTAAAAAAAAATAAATCCCAAATTAAAAAACATGAGATACAAAATAGCATCCTAGCATTGGTCCTAAATATATATATATATCTCCTATATAAGTAAAACTGTAGTATTGGTATTTTAAATTAAAATTTAATTTTAAATTAAATTTTAAAAGGTCAAATTTTAGTCTTCCATATTAGATAACATAATTTATTAATGTCTTCATAATTTAAATTTTTAAAAAATATTCTAATTAAAAAAATAGCATGCCAAGAAAACCCAACTGCACTGTCTTAGCACTGTCTCCCATAAACATGTGTGGTTACCACTTCTCTCTCCTCCTGTGTCTTTCCAGGAATAGATTAAGTCTCTGTAGCAGAGTCTTTCCCATCTCAGATGTCTGCACAAAGGCACTGGCTTTAAGTGATTTTTAAGTCTCTGGAGACCATGACTGAACTATACCTATGATACAAGAAAAGCGCTGAAAATCAGCTGCCACTGATTTGAAAGCAAAAATTAACAGCATGAGGGCACTGTAAAATGTTGTGAGAACTTGAAATTTTTCTAGGCAGTGATGCAAGAGCATCAATGCCAGAGCATTGGTGCAGGTCAAAACCAGAGAAGATTTAATGAACTTAACTTCTAACATGTTAACAAGAGATAAGTGATATTTGTGTGATGAAGTGATCCAACAGAGCCAACAAAAAATAAGTCTGATATCAATACCAAGGCAAATATTAACATACACTTAAGCAAAAGATTAGGATCTCTCCATGCTGAATTCCCAGGCAGAATCTACATCAAAACAAGAAACAATGGAGTATGACAGAATAATTGTATATTTCAGGATGCCAGCATCTGTATTTATTTAACACAGATTACTTAAGTTTTTTTCCTCTAGACTGCCAGTTTGTAACCTCAAGGGGTAACAAAATGAGTCTCGAAGGAAGGCTGGTCAAAGAGCTGATGGGTTAAAAATACAAAGACACAGAATATTTTTTAGGGTCACTACTTGGTCACAGATTACTTGTTTTCCAAAACCTAATCAAGAATTGCCAACAGGTTTGAAAATGTCCAAACACCACTGGGAGATGTATCCAATCACTTTTAGAATCTGATCCTCAATTTTTTCCCCACCTTCTTCCACATGCATGCAAAACTGAAACCTCCTCTTTTCAAAGGAATTTTGTGAGGCTGTGTAAACGAAAAGGAAAGGCACGTAGTGTACTCCAGGTGGAAATGCCTGCTCTTCAGGATGTCAGAGCATCTTTCAGAATGAAGAAACAGATCCAGACTTGGCTTGTGCCTTGCAGGGAAGTGGCTGAGTTGTGCTGGACAGGGAGAAAACCATCCCACCCAGCTGTCAAAGCCACCTGTTAGGTACAACAACACACAGGACTAAGAAAATTCCGTGGAAAAAGTGTCACAGCAGGAACAAGCCTTTTTCCTTTATTAATGCTTTCTGTAAAACCACAAATTTCCTGGTCAAGTTCTCAGTGATGACTGCACCAAAAAGAAGCAGCTGCCGCTGCCAGAATAATCTGCATGTGCACCATACGAGTTCTCGTATTTACTGCAAATATTAAAGGTAGAGCTTAACTCTGCAACATGATCCATTTCCAATTCCTTTCAATGGAATTGTAATTATTTAGAAGGTTTGAAAACAAGGGGTTATTTCATTTATGAGAAGAATTTACAATTTTTACCATATATGCAATGAACTATCCATACACAATATTTACCTGCATGGAAGTCTATACCCACAGCAAATGAAGTCCCAGATATTGGCATTAAAGCATCCATTTTATCATTTGGATCAAGAGGAATTCCTCTAATTCCCTCATGAACAGAGTACATAAGAAATGATTCGATACCTATGGGAAACATAAAGCAGCCAATGAGAGCAAAGTGGAAACTTTCCCAGTTTCCAAGACTTGAGGAGCTAACATGCATTGAACATAATTTCCAAACTCCAACTCCACAGTTTTTCAGAGTGACAGCTCCAGCTCTTTGAAAAAAAAATCCATGAATTTTTTTATTAAAATTATTAGTTATTTCTAATTAAATTGGAAATGTGGTCCTGTAAAGAGAAGGGAATCACTGTCCATTTCGAACACCACCTTATAGTTAACTAATTAGTAGTAATGAAAATTAAGAAAAATGAATGAATGCATTTTAGGAAAAAAACTGTTTTGAATGATGAGAAATTTAAGAATATTTTCAGTGCACATCTGTGCTTTGTGAACATATTCAGCAAGATATCATTTTAAAGAACATGTGGAAAACAGGACAGTAAATTGTCTTTTGAGGTACAGGATTCATCTCACCTCAGTTATGCACATTTCCTTCACAGACAGGAGAAGAAATACACAGTTTAGTGACCAACGTGGTTGATGCATTTTAAATGCCTACTTTTGTTAGATTCATCACATTCCAAATACACCTATTTCTGTTAAGTAGGAATAAATTCTACTCTGTAGAGGTCTTCTTATGCAGTAATTCTCAGGAATTACTTTGCCCTAATTAATAGTAATAAATAATATTAAATTTATAAAACTATAAGGCACCTTGACCATAAGGCTGTTTTGCGTTATTCAGGCAAAGAGTAAGACTCTGGCTGCAAGCTATGTTCTGCTTTTTGCCAACTTAAACAGAAATAGATTTAAGGAAAAAATTTGATTTATTTTATATTAAGTGCAATACAATAGGATGATATACCCAACGATTCTTGCAGCCTATAATTTAGTTTAAAGATAAGGTATATGACCTTGAAAAAATATTTACTGCTATTAATGATGGTTTGGATGGTCGGCTTTTCTGCCAACATTAAAAAAACCCCAAAAAACAAAACAACAAAAAAACCCCAGACAAACAAAAAAAGTCCTCAGAGTTTCCATGGAAATTTATATATTTGAATAATTAAATGAAAAGCTAAGTTTAACTCTGTCCTAACCACAACAGACATTTCTGCGTTACTGCTTCAATCAAGCATATTAAGAAAACTTATTTAACTGACTAAAGTAAGTTTATTTACTCATTGCAATGTTGCCCTGGAACTCAAGTTGGCTACAATAAATACTGAAAGCCATCTTACCTTTGCAGGCCATGCGGTTTTTTTGGAGGTTGTAGCCTACTGTGCACACGCAAGTTCTGGTGGTTTCTGATGTTGGCAAACAAAGCTGGGAGCATCCCCCGTTGTTTAACTGACAGGAATTGCTGCCTATGATGGGAGAAGAGGGAGAGAAAGCAACACCTGGGCAAAACTGGCTAAAAATGAGTGCTGTTACTGATATTTTATTATTATTTCCAAATTTTGTTCAAGTAACTTATTCCAAAAATTGAGATATGCATAAAATATTTCATGTATTCATATACCTTTCCATGCTTCACTTCTGCAGAATGTCAACCCCCTCTTTCCCCTCAGTATATAAGTAATTTTGTTTTCTGAAAAATCTTTATTTTGAAATAAAAGCATATGAAAAACCTGAAATTCTGTGTTAATGAAGAAATCTCACTGACATTAGTGTATCTTACTCCAGACCATGAACAAATCATTCATTGCATCTTATTCATTCATCAAATGTTATATTAACCTTGCTATCATCGTGAACCAGCATTTTTTTACTGTATTTAAGATATAGTCCAAAGTAATCTCACAAACCCATGCTTCTCCTAAATGCTTAATTAATACAATATTTAATTTTAGGTAATAGATGAACATATTCTAATAAGATTTATAATAAACATTATATGCAGTAAACTAAACACATCTCAGATATTTGAAGCTTCACAAAGAAACATTTAAATCCACTGAGATATTCAAGGAATTAGTTGATTACAAGTTACCAAGCCTACAAAAACCAGAGCACTACTTGTCACGTTTATTTTCACATTCCTAATTTTGAAGTAGAAAGAATTTATTCACCTAAAATCAGAGAAATTTTCTAATGATGCAGCAGACACCAGGTACTGTAAAGTCTGATCACCCAGGAGGCAACATGCATGTCTCCATGGCAGGGAGTTAAAGCAGTTTAAAATGATAGAAACTTTACTGAATGCCTAATTTTTTGTTACTTGGTGTTCCACCACACTTAAAACTAAGGGCCAGGCTGGCAAAGGCACCTTTGGTGTTTCCTACATTAGGTAAAATGGCAAGAGCTCCCAGAAATGTTTAACATGGAACTGAATTATTGCGCTCCCTGCAAAGACTACTTATTGCAGAAACCATCTGTGATGGTTCTTCTGGAAGCTTCTCCACAAAGAACCAGAATCTCAGAATGGTTTGGGTTGGAATGGACTTTAAAGATCATCCTGTTCCAATCCCCTGCTATGAGCAGGGACACCTTCCAGTATCCCAGGTTGCTCCAAGCCCTGTCCAACCTGGCTTTGGACACAACCAGGGACGGAAAGTCCACAATGAAATGAAATAATTTGTCTCACTTAGATCCCATCCTCATCACGTTTCAACTGGAATCCAAATTAAATTACTTCTAAAGAAAATCACAAATGTTTTCATCACCACTCACCAAATTCATAAAACTCTGTGAATGAGACCCCAAATTACACCTTTTTTATACTATCACAGCTCCCACTATGCCAGCTAATTTTTGGCAGCATTAGAAATGTCCCCTATTTTTCTGCTGCCTCAATTCTGATTTATACTTCTGTCATTTCTGTCAACGTAGATGAATTGGAGTGTTTTTAAAATAGATAATAAAGAATATTAATTAATTCTTTCATAATACTTCATTTAAAGTTTCAACAGTGTGATATAAGGTTCACACGCTAAACCTTTTTATTTCACTAAAAATTTTAAACTCTAAAAGAATTTCAAACTTCACTTTAATGTAAACATTGATAAACTAAAATACATCAGGCAGATATGCTAATATCCACTAATTTATTTAAAATGAAAGATTTTCTATAAACACAATGTATTTTATCCATGAATTACAATAAAATACATTTATTATTTTCTTCATACCAGGAGAATAACATGAGAAAAGATACCCTGCACTTTAAAAGTTGGTTAAACTTTATTTAAACTGTATTTAAAATTTACCTTACCTTGCTGTGCTGCTTTGTCATACACTTTCATGTGAACAACACCTGCAGTTTTGTTTCTCAGGACAGTTGGATTTCTTCCATCCTTTTTATTACAGGTGCCAATCTGAGCCAAGTTCTGGTCTGCCCACCAAAGTTTTTTATCTGTAAAATTTCCAAGTTTTAAAAATTAAGAGGATCGCTATTGAACTGTAAATGGTTCAGATCTAAGGTGAGAAAAAGCTTTTGAGGTTAATTCTCAGATCAGTTTTAAGGGAAATTGCTTAGAGGTTATAGAGGAAATCTGAAGAAATTATGTTTTTAAGATTCTGCAGACATGAGAAGTTTTCACCAGTTTCCCTTTCGCTGTGACAACTGCTGATTTAAGGCTACCTGCATAGAAAAATGCTTAATTTTTCATATATATATGGAAAATCTAGTGTTACCCTAGGGAAGAAATTCATTTTCAGAAGGGAACAAAATTGCTTGAAATGTTAAACCACATTGTTTATAAAAAAATCACAATCAGTAACTAAGAAACCATGAAAAAAAGGAAAAGCAGGCCCTGTCTCTCAATGTTTCAGAATTAAAATTTTAACAGCTTTGATATCAAGCTCGAACTTCAGTGAACTAATGGCTGAAGACTGATGCCAATCTTCTGACTGTCCTTGTCACACAAGTCCTCGCTCCTTGAGCACAAACAGATGAACAATGAGATGGTCTCAGGGTTCTTAATTTCACACAGGAAAGGTTGTTACTGGGGAGAAACCAAAAGTAAAAGCCTGAACTGAAAACCTCTGAACTTCAGGAACACTGCCTTCCCAACAAATATTGTGTATTAACTTCACTTTTAGTTAACTTTCTTTTCAGTTAAACGTATTTTTGCCTATGCTACAGTTTTTATATTTAAATATCTAATTTATAAAGCCAGACAGTTGAGTGTTTCATGACACAAACTGCAGATCTGAAAAATAATTTCCACTGTGATAACTGTAAAAAGTTACAGCAAAAATTAAAATATACAGGGGAAAAACCCCAGAACATACTCTCCACAGATATATTCTAAGACCGGAACCTATGGAATGAAAAATATTCTGAATACGAAGATTTGGAGACAGAAATGGAACTCTATTTAAATTTGGGTAAAATTTAAAGAAAGTCTATAATTTTATGGATTGACTAGTCAATCTAGAATTGACTGATTCAAAACATCATCCTGAAATAATAATCAATTAGCAGTAGCTTACATCTGATGACACTTTATCAGAAAATCCTTAGAACAGAAAGTGCCTGTGCTCAATTTTGACTGTGTCAATTTTAACAAACAGGCACATAAAAGCTAAAAATAGAAAGGTGACTGTGGGCTACAATCCATATATAAAATAATGGGAATTGGAATTTTTTTCCCTGTTAGTTAATGACCCACAATCCTAAAGGTTAGGTTAACTTTTCCAACGGAATGTTTGTGTGTGAAGAAGAGTTTTTGTTCTTCACATCCTCTATGTGACCACAAATCAGGCCATTAAATAATTTTGATAATGACTGGTGTCTTGCGCATAGCAAAATGAACTTAATGTTTTAAATATACAAACCCATCTATAAAATAATCAGTTGTTTTGTAAGACTGGAGTATAGGAAGGAAACAAAACATATGGTTTTGGTGTTTTTATCCTTTATTTCAAAGGAGTAATCACTCTTTTAGGCATTTCTTTAATATTTAGTGCAAAACCTCAACTTTGGTTATGGTTTCAACAGCCTCCTAAACCTGCCCTTATCTGACTTGCTGACTAAGTCATACAAATCCTTACATTTCAAGTACAGTAAAAAAAAAAAAAGAAAGGTAAAAAATAGCATAAAATCAAAAAAGCGCACCAATTAAAAAAATAAAAACCAAACCGAAACCCCCCAACAACCAACAAATTCCGAAGTACACACATCTTGAGGTCAAACCTCTTATGACAAAAACTGCCAAAAAACTTGCCAGTTAAGCCCTAAAACCTAAAAAAAAAAATGTTTTAATTCTTCAGAAAGTACTAGGGGACCAACATACACCACCGCTATGTCAAATAAACAAAAAAAACCCAATTACACAGCTATTTTTGACCATAATTCTGAGCAAAATTTAGATTATTTCTCTCTGCATTACTGATATATTCCATCAGTAGATAACTCAACTATGATCTCTAGCATTCAAGACGAATTAATTATTTCTATATTAATTTTAAAATATAGTAGATGGCTTTACAAAAAAAACCCACTTTAGCATAAAGATAACTTGTTTTCATACACAAGGGAAGAAAAAATGCTATTTTGGACCTTTAAACGTCAAACTGAAATGATTTATTTGCTTGATTATGCTAACGAGAGTGTTGCTCGATCACTAATTACAATCTTGTTGCTGAAACTAGGTTATAATATATATTAAAATTGTTGTATTTATCCATTCTGTCGGGTAATTAGCATTAAGCACAGCAACATATTGGGAAACAGCAACTTCAAATGCCAAGAATTGCTACCCTAGCACTGTGGACAGTCCTTTGGAGATTTCTAGTAGCACTCTGAATGCAAATTTCGATGGGCCATTAGTTTTCATTAATGGTGGTTTGAGTATTTATGGAAGACAACTATGCACTGCACTTAGAACCGGGCAAATTGCCTAGATATATTTCAAGTATTAATGCTAATGTAATGAATGGCGTTACGGCAATTAGAAGACTGATGACTTGGAAAATTAAGGTGTATGTGTTTGAAGTTTCCTGATCTAAGCAGCCCCTTTCACTTTGCAAATAGATCCAGCAAAGTCACAGCTCCTACCAACTGAGCCACTAGAAAAGCATCTTGTTATTTTTGAAACTTTATTTAGGATGAAACAAAAATCAAATAACCAATATATCATCTAATGCATGATGAAAGTAAACGGGTGTATGAATATATTTTGTTAATGTTTACCTACATTTTCTGTCTAAAATGAAATACTATTAATTGTTACTTTCTGTTTTGATTGGTTGATAATATAGCTAAATGGCTATATTTATATATAGTTATTTGTTCAAAAGGTATTCATCTAATATCTGCAAGCCCATTGAAAAGCTGTTATGTATATCTGATTTTGTTATATTGCTGATTGAATTTTTTTTATACGAATTTCAACAGAAACAGCACTTACACATAAAATCATTCCCTTCATGGTGTACTCTATTTTCTACCAACAAAAGACTAAATGCACAACAAATTATATCCTCATTATACAATCTACATTATAGTCCTATTTTGTGGAGACATGAGCTGAATTTTGTGACTTTGTGTAAATTGTATTTCTGTGAGGACCTGATACAAAATCCAATCAAATGCCTCCACTAAAACTGCTGACAGAAGCCTTCAGCATCCTTTTCTTCTCAGCTACAGACTTAGGGTAACTAATCAATACTTTTCTAGCAATGCTCAGTTTCTCATTCAGAGCCATTTATCATTCAAGAAACAACACAGGAGTTTGGAAACACATCAGGTATGGCTGCGAGCTCCTCTGCAATTCAGATCTTGTAAAATAATGATTCTGCTCACCAATCCAGAAATACAGGTCTCACCACAAAGGTAAATTTCCAACCAGTTTCAGTAACAGTCAAGGAACCGTTTTTCTTAAGTAACATGGAAGGAAGGAAATGAGACTTCATGCAGAATTTCAAATGCATCTTTATCATATGATCCCACTCAAGACACTGGCTACCAAAAACTACTAAAATCAGATAAACTACTAAAATCAGATATTGAATGATCTATTAAACTCAAAACTTAAGACAAGTATAGGAAGTGTTTTCGCATTGTTGAAAAGAGTTTTGCTGTACTGAATAAGAAATCGAGAGATTCTCTCACATCCTGAATCTCAGAACAGTGGATATATTTGATAGAAATTTATAAATGGTGCCAGAAGCAGGTGTTGAAAATTATGCAGGACATAATTACTGTGAATCACATAAACTTCTAAAAAACTAAAATAAACAGCAGAGATCTTTGAAGGAAATAAAAGTAAAGTTAATATAGCAACAGAAGAACATTACTGTTGATCAAAGCAAGACAATAACCAGTGGGAGGTACTAGAAAAAGCATTCACGTGGTTTTGACTGGTAGATTAACTAAAAATGGCTGATGTTGCATACACTGACATCTCACATAGTGAGTATGGATTTAAAGAAAAAGTGGGAAGTGTAGAAAAGCAAGTATGACTTCACAGACTTACAGCAACTACTTTGTAATACATAATGGCAACAGCAAATATATTTCTGTATGCTTAAAGGCATGAGAAAACAGCAATTTTGTATATATTCAAATGCTTTACTTTTAAATGGAATATAATTTTCATCCCATCTAGATCACGGTCAGAAAGATTTAGCAAATGCAGGCACAAAAAAACTAGGAATTTTGCCCAGCATATTGAAAAAGAAAGATGACTGACACTGCTGAGTAGAAAACCAATAAATGAAAGACCCAAAATACAGAAAGATGTGAATTATATATTGTTCCCATTTCCCTCAAGGATAAACCTGACAGTTACTTTGGCACCACCTTGTTTGCTAACATTATTTTTCATGTCTTATCATTACCTTCAATAAGCTCCCACTAAAGAATGCAATAGTAGGAAGATGTTAAACAGAGCCTGGAAAGGACTGAACAACAGCAAACATCTGAAACAGAAATGGTAACTTCCAATTGGTTTCCAAAGGCTAAATTGCAATGCTAAAACAGAGGAATTGAAAGCAGTAGAAACAATGGGGAGATTGAGGGGTCGTGCTAAAGGAGAATTCTCATTGCTGGTGAAGCTCTGAGCCACTTCAAGTTGTGTTACAAAGCAAACCAAAACGTTTGTGACTTCTCTGGCAGTGTCTGTTGAGTTCATATCACAGAACACAACCATGGAGTGCCTAACTGCTTCTTTTTTCCACTTTTGAAACTAACAGAATCACAGACCACAAAACTCGAGATACCAGAACAGCACAGAGATTACCAAGGTCAACTAAAGAAGTCTTGGTTGGGCCAAGCCTCTCCCAGTCATCACTTTTTTTATAGCTCTGACTGGAATGTGAAGTACAAGATACAGCAAAAGCCACTGGAAACTGTCAGCTCTGTGAGTTTTCTATGCAAAAGGCTGTCCAGACAAGGGATGGAAGGCATTAGCTCTTGGCACAGGCTGTGGGGTTCTCCTTGCGAGTCTCTGGGAGCCCATGCTTTCTCACAAGGACACTGACAGCTGGGGAAAAAGCTTCACAAGCAGCTGAAGAAACTTTCAGAAGCAGCAGCTGAGGTGTTCGACAGGGCATCACTGGTATAAGTAAATTTATTAGAAATTCAGCAATTTTTCAGAAGATCCTTTCTCCTTCAGTGCACCCAGCCTTGGCAGATCACAGATCACATTACCCATTCCATCAACACACCGAGGTTCTCTCCACTGTTTCCTTGTTTCAGCTCCTCAGTCCAATAAAGGTTTTGGTGATCAACAAGTCACCAACTGCAAGAACTGGTGACACAACAGCACAAAGGGACTCTCAAACCACCAAACTCTACCTCCTCTTTCTGCCTCAGTGGAAACACAACCCAGCAATACCACAAGATCATAAACCAAAATATACCAACAAAGGAAGCAAGTTGACCGAAAGCTGGGGAAACACGAAATGCAAAGGACAGATTAACACAAAAGAAAGCTGAAGATTACAAAACTCTCCAGCACTGAGTGGAACTTAAATCCTACAAAACAGTTAAGGGTTTGGGCACAGGTATCACCTCTCTCTTCAGTCACTGATGAACTCAAATGATTTAAAAAAAGATAGCTCACTATATTGAGAGAGGAGAACCATTCCATTCATGTTGTTTTATTGTGTTTACTGTGTTTTTAGATAAAAGCAGTCAAGAAAATTTAGGAATAGGAGCAAGAATGATGCAACAAACACTGCAATTACTGTGATTCACCTGCTAAAACCTCCTATTAAACTTGCAGGCAAACAGATCAGAAGAGGTAGTAAATTTTCACAGACTATCATGCTAAATCTTACACTAGAAGAAATTAGTCATTCTTCTATATTTCTATATTATTAGTTATGACCATTTATCAATTAGAGATCTCTTAGTGGGCTTCATATGCATAGGATTTTCTGTTCTGACCCACTTTACATGCACAAAAGCCTGCTTATAAGAAGCTCTTTAGGAAAATAAATGGCATTTATATTATCACAGTATGTTCCACAATATGAAAACTAATGGAAGAAATGAATGCAGAAGATTTTCATGTTTTTCAATCAGCACATACAATACTGCTGATAAAACTGTATGTGCTTGTACTTTTCTCCAGCAGATTGCTACATGGAATCTCACTGCAATATCAAGCCACAGTTTAGCACAACAAAGACTCCAAAACCCCAAAGCAAAACAAAAAAACCTCCAAACTCTTTTTTTTGTTCATCATTTTTGAGTAGGAAGAATTGTCATCACCCATAAAAACAAAGCATCCCAAACTATGAGTATTAGAGGTCCATGTGTTGAAAAACTGTATAGCAGATATTCTTCCATCTCCAGATGTGCAAAAATTCAACTACATTCACGCACTTTTCTTTACATGGTAGCTGTAAACTCTTTATTGCCTGTCCCCGAGGGATCATCACTGCTGTAGTTTCTGTGAATCACAGATGAAGACCTGACACCACCACCAACTCAGTGACAGCAGGAACGAACACTCTTTACACCTCCTGTTAAAGACTTCCAACAGCTCCCCAGAGCAAAGGTCATTTATTCAATCTATTTCTAGTCACAACCCAATCAATAAAAGACAATTTGTCCAAATTAACGTTCATAATTCCTTCTGACACCAAACCTGCTTGTGTTTATGAGTGCACATATAAAAACATCCCGTCCCCAACAGATAGTTGACAGCATTTAGAGTTCAGTACTGGCCAAATATGTGTATAATAAATCTAATTTAGTAATTACCACTTTTAATATGACATAATTTACACCATGTGCATAAAAATCATTAAATTTTATTTAATTTTCACTAGCACGCAATCTATATATACATAATTATTATATAATTAATCAATCAAATAAAATACTTCATAACAAGGCTGGCAGTTGATGAAGCACCTCTCCTGACAAAAGTTTGTTTATCAACTGAACTTTTTTTTTTTTTTT
>VXAC01004207.1:1149676-1200584 GCA_013399225.1 Rhipidura dahli
TTTTTTTTTTGATATTCAAGAGAAATGTAAGTAATTTTTAAGTGTACCAGAATAGAGGTCAGCAATCTGTAGGAAATATGGAAAGTTATAAAGTCATCTCTAGAAAAGCAGAAGCATAAATGTAAATTCTGAGTCCGACTGGAATTTCTTACTACACTCTGTCCCAGCTGCAGCAAGGGCCAAGAGATTAAGGGGTATATGAGAATAAGCCAATTTGAAGCAATACTTTTATAATACTCAGTGATCAGCAATTAGCTGATTTCTTTTTAGGAATTTTTCCTTATGCTACTGCTTTTTTGATTTTTCTGGTTTTTGTTTTTTAACATAACAAATAGAATATTTTTCTTTCAACCAATTTAATATATGGAATATGAGCAAACATGTGGAAATCCAAATCCTGAATCATCAATTCATAACCCAAAGAAGTCTTCACAAAATGCTAGCCAATCCAACAAACTGGGAGTATTCTGGACTAAGTAGAAGAAGAATTGAGCAGAGCAAACAAGTCATGGATAATTCTGGTAAAAAAGAGCATAACACAGCTCCTTCTTTCAATGTGATTTACGTGTAACTATAGTAAATATAAGCCATCAATTCATTACCTTCATTTCATATATATTTATATGCAAGACTGTAGCTAGAAATACAATTTAATAGAGATTGCAAGCTGTGCACTTAAATATAAAGAATTTTTCACAGACAGCACAGTCTCACTCATGAACGAACCGTATGTATTATTTACATAAAAACAGCACTTGATTCCCCAACCTTTTATATTTCATTATTAATTAGCTTTGAATAATTAAAAAAAATTATTATCGCTGGACTTACCCATAATGGTTAAAGCTGTGGCTTTTGTTAATTCTTCTTTCATTGATTCAATTATTTCAAGATTACCACCATCCAAATTGCATCTATTTATGGTTCCATTTCCTGAACTGATCCAGTAAAGCTTGTTTTCCCCATAATCTATCGATAAACCTGTAATTATGCATACAACTTTAATTGTGGCTTTAAGAGATGATACACATTTATTGTTAAGCTGTTTTCATTATGAAACTGCATTTAAGAAATACATACATGCACACACATAATTATGTTATCTATTCATTCACCTATTTACATTTCAAAAATAAAAATTGAGGAAACCAAACTTGGTCATTTACAATGACAAAATGCATGCCTTTAGAAAGATTTGTGCCTTATTTCTTTCAGCAGTTACAGAAATCAGCGACTGACTGATGAAAGAGCATTATCTGGCAATAAGGAATTACTTGAATAAGCTGAGGTCCTAAGTGAGGTCATTATCAACTTGTAAATGCAAACCAGAAGCCATCATTTATATTCTAAAATTATGAATACACAGAGACTTAGCAAACAAGGTAGTTTTTGTGATTCAGAACTATAAAATGTCTGTTCTCTCCCTGCTTAGGGTGCTGAAATACCAAAATCTAATCCAAACTCCTAATAAATTTATAGATTACTTTTCACTTTGCTTCATAGTGAGCTGACCTCATAATCAGTTCTTTGAAGTTAGAAGCAAAAAAACTGTCAAGAAAAAAAGATACTTGCAAAATAAACTACTAAATGAATAAAGTATATAGTTTTCTGAAAGTAAGAGCAAAGAACTAGGAGATAATGTGTTTCAGACTTCTACAATCCTTTAAAAACGTTCAAGAAGTGGTAGCAGGAGATTTTCCACAGTGAAATATTCTTGGCATGGTAACAGTACATGCTATAACAATTTGCTTTGGTGCTCCAGCTTTCCCAGAACTCATGTTAAGTATCCAGCAGCAAGTTGCCAAAAAATACTGTATTTCACTGCATTGGTCAACCTTTAGATATTGTACTGTAGTCTTTTTCATCCTGTACACTGCTTTCCCATGGGAAGCTTTTTTGGAAACCCCGACAGAAGAAAGAAGGGCCATGAGCTGCAGCTTTTACAGCTGCCATCATGTCACTGCTTCTTTATGCACGTTTCACATGGCAGAGCAAAGGTGTCTGCTTTCTGAGCTTCCAAAAAACGGCTTCCCAGTCCCTTTGCAGGTACTGATATTTCTTTCCTCCCTCTCTGCAAGTGTTTCACCCAGGAGGAAACAACACATGCTGGAGAGAGGATCCGGAGTTGTGCCTTGAGGAGGGACTCATCTCGCAGCATCTCTGCATGCATGTTCTTGTGTTAGCACAACCAGCATCCCTCCAAACACAGAGCACCAGGGATCCTGGAGACAAGCAGCACTTGCAGTACTAGCACAGGGAAACTCCCTGGGAGTATCAGGGTGGGTCAAAAGGGAACACACCAGCTTCAAGGTTTCCCTGCTCCAAGACAGCCAGCCTTTGGTATCCGTCGCACCTGCCAGCCACGAGCAGCTGCCCACAGACTGCACCTAGATGGGACCTGTTCGTGGGGCTGCTGCCAAAACAAGCTGTGCAGCAATTACAGTCCTGTCTTGTCTGCTTTTATACTTCAGATATTCAACTGGTGTTTCTACACCTAGGTATTCCAATTACACAGCAGCCACTGACATGAAAAACATTCCTATGTCCTTCTACACAGGTCGACCCCGTTATTCTTCCCCAAGTACTTCCCACCTATAACCAACCTTTGCAAAAACACATTATTTCTAGTGTGGGCAGAGCATGTTTATTAAGTTTTTTCCAGAAACTGTCCTGTTCTACTAATGAAAATGAGTGGTTTATTAGTCATAAGCATCACAGATATTCATGATGCATTCTAGTGTGGGTAACTTGCTTAAACCTTACCTGCTAAAGTGAATCTGTGCATGAGGATTGTACAGTATTAGTCTTGTTGAATTCAAATGAGCCAATGATTTGCCCAAAGTTTAAAATTAAGCATTGATTCTGAATTCCTAAGAAAGCAGTTTAATGGAACTCCACTGACCAGTTCTTTTCTCAACCAATACATGTGTTAGCACTGGAGACTTCTAGAGCTGCAGAATGGACCAGCAAGCCACAGCTAGTGTGCACTAGCTAAGATAAAAATAAAAGCCACCATCTGTCATCCTAACAGCATCCATTCCCAAAATTTCCAAACTACAAACACTCTTGGTGATAATACAAAACATTGTAATTCAAAAATTGTGTCTTTCTTTTGGTAGAACTCAAACAGGAAGGAAAAAAAATCCACCAGATTACTTCAGGTCAGACTGGAAACCTCCTTCATTTCTCAAATTCTGAAATTATGTAGCAAGATATCTAAACACCTCATCAGTTACCAGGTTATTCCATTTTAATAAGCCAGATTGTCTTTTTCAGCACTCTACCTGAGAAGTCCCCAAACATTCAAAATTAGAGCTGCATGAATTAGAGTTTCACTTATGGATAAATACAGTTTTCTCAGATAAAAATGAATATTAAGTTAAGGTTTTAAGACTGCTACTTTCTGGCTCTTTAGAAGGGTTTTCTTGTTCTTACCATGGGACTGTCATACTTATGGTAAAAAATAATTTGAACCATTGAAACTGGCATTTTGCATATATTTCAATTCAGAGTTTGATATTGGAAACCCTAAGCACTGCAGTTTAGGACCTTGTGACCTGTGATCACAACATATTCAGTGCAAAATGTTGCACTCAACTGTCCTTCTTAATATTGTTCTAATATAATTAAAAGTGCTTGTTCTTCACCTTAAAATTAGTGGGTTTGTCACTCTTTTTTCTCCAGATAAAAAGGTAATTGTCTCTTCAAGTGGTTAGGCAGATAATCATATCAACAGTAAAACAGTTATCAAGTAATGTCTACAAAATTCACTGAATTTAGGGTGTAAAATGCATGGTATGTTGCTCTTCTGTCAAATTTATTGAATTCTTTAAATCACTTTCATTTCTGCTTGCTAAAAGCATTCAGTTATAAAAAAGCCCAAATGCTTTAAAATATAATCACTTAATTGATGGGCCATTAATAAGGCAGCAACGACTGACATAACCACTTTAACTCTCTAAAAAAATTATCTTTTGAAAGAGACTTGAACAAACCAAAAAAAAAAAAAATACACATACAAAGAGCTTTTTTTTTTTTTTAAGGTACCATAGTTTATCATCAGCTGTATGAATTCCCAAATACTAAAACTGAGGCTAAGTCATGATATGAAATGTATGCTTCAACTGTTGTTTTTTTTTCCTCTGTGTGAAAAGTTAAGGGCCAATTCATCTTTTGATCATGCAGCCGGGGAGGAAGGATCCACATTTGCAGTCAAAGCAGCCTCTCACATACATCCACGGCTTAGTAAAACTCTGACCTCCACGTTTTTTTTTTAACCATGATACAAAGATTGAGAAATACAGATGGATTCTCCTTCAGTAATCCTAGCAGTTAATAATAGTTACCTATTTCTACAGTAGATTTTGGTTAGAGTGGGCCAAAAATATCCCCAATTATGAAACACAACAGCAACACAGGAGCGTTGCTCATGTCTTTATGCCTGTTCTTATCCCTGCAGATGAAAAGCATCATTCTACACCTAAAAATCTGTTCAAGACAATGCCCACAATAAATTACTATCAATTAAAAAAGAGACAGGAAAAAAAAAAAAGATGTTTACCAACAGGGTCTTTTTGATTCTGAAAGAGGATTTTGCTGTTGCTGCCATCCATGTTTGCCATGTTGATTGTGTTACCATCCGTCCAGTACAGCTTACTGAGGAAGAGAATTAACATATTTACAATATTGCTTTGTGTGCACAGTGTTTTTAATGGGTCAGTAGTTAAAGCATTCATCAGTTTAGGAGACAAAATCCCCAACTAATAGTTACATGATTTAATCAGCAGCTTTCTAAGGAAAGAAGTATTCAGTTAGGATATTTTCAGTAAAATCTTTAAAAATCATGTTTTTAAGTTTGAAAGAAAACAGAATGGCCAAACTTAAAATAAGGATGAAGAACCACCTTCTGATGAGCTTTACTGCTGTTTATTTATTACAACCAAGAACACCTTACCCTTTTACTGGGTGAACTGCAAGACACTGGGGTTTATCGATTCCATGGATGATTGAGGTTTTCAAGGAGCCATCCAAATGTGCCACATTAATTTGTGTTTCATCAAATTCTGAGCTAATCCAATATAAATTACGTGATATCCAATCCACTGCAAGACCTCTGATACTCTGAGTATCTGCAAAAAAGGAAAGCAGTTCTTTCGATCGTCTTTCTGGATTATTGTCAATGTTAGAGAAGAAAAAAGAATCATTTATTCTACAGTTTGTTAACAATCTGTGAAATATTCTATTCAGATAGATTTATTAGCCAGTTGCCAAGAATTACTAATCTTTATTTTTCTTCCTGGGCCTGAAACACTGACAGTAAGAACATGAAGATCACACTGAATATTCACAGCATGAAACCTATTGTCCAAAAATAATAATCTGAGAAGCTGAACTCCTCTATTGTATTTTTCTACTACAGAAAGCATTTATTGTTCAGTGGCTTTCTAAAACAATGCTATGCTGAAATTTAAAAGCCTCCTGCCTTCTTCAGCTCCATGAAGGCTTAGTACAGAGGATCTGAATTAAAACCACTGGTCTGTAGCATAATTCTGTAGCTCATAAGTAGTTGTGCCACTGGAGAAGTTTACTGGTTTTATTTTTGAAGGCTTTGAAGACTGAGTTACTCCCCTGTGTTCTTGGATATGGCAAAACATCTGCCAGCCAATGGGAAGCACTGACTGAATTCTTTATTTTGCATTGCTGGTGCACATAGCTTTTACTTTTCCTATTAAGTTGTTTTTATCAAAACCCCTGACTTTTCTCACTTTTTCCCTTCTGATTCTCTTCCTCAACCCACTGTGGGGAGTGAATGAGAAGCTGTGGGGGGCTGAGGGTTAACCTACAACACCATTATTACCTGAGGCAGCAAGATAAGAATATGATATGACTGATTTGGTAACCTGATGGTCTTCCTTAGCAAGCTATTTAAAGAAATGTCAATCTGTGTCAAAATCTGCCTGAAACACTGGGTGTAAAGTCACTGCTCCATCTCTAGATTCCAACATGCCCCTCTGCCCTGAGACAGAACCGGTTCATATTTGCTGGCATCTTTGCTGGGAAGGAAGCAGGCCAAGGGTAATTTAATGATTTCATTATAGGTCATTGTTTATGCACATCCTCTGTCCACTTAACACAGTAATTTCCACTGACAGGATTATTGTCCTTGACAAACTGACGTGGATGTGGCTGTGGACTGGTTTGCACGGCCATAAGGTTCAGCGGTGATTGGGCATTAGGAAGTTTGCCAGCCTCACAATGCAACAAAGGACACCAAATACATAGTCCTTGACCCATTTTAAATTGATCCCCTGCCCTTCTGGGTTTTTTTTGGTTGGAGGAGCTAGAAAATAAGCATTTCATACTCTTAAAAAAGATTAAAGTACGAGTTGGCATCTTTGTGACATTGGCAGAAGGCTTCACCCAAAGAGAATCCCACCAGCACGTGCTTACAAATCTTCTTATGTTCTTATAAGAAGAATAAAAGTATAACTGTAAGCAAATGAGATAGTTTACACATAGTAAATAGTTCTTAAAATGTTTTGATGTGCCAAAATGTTATTTTCTCGAACCTTTATATAATGTTACATCTAGAACAAAAATAAAACCCAAAAAAAAAACCCCACTAAAAAACCAAAACCACCAAACACAAAAAACCCCACCACAGAAGAATAATAAAAGGAATATGAAAGAATGCTGACAAACA
Source organism: Rhipidura dahli (assembly GCA_013399225.1). NCBI lineage: Eukaryota > Metazoa > Chordata > Aves > Passeriformes > Rhipiduridae > Rhipidura > Rhipidura dahli. Next base: position 1,156,380 of record VXAC01004207.1, read on the forward strand.
CTCACACACAGTACATTTCTTTTGATTTCATTAAGTTCCTTGACAAGTTCAGCGTTTGTTCTATAATAAACCATGTTTTTATTCTACTACTATTTGAAAAAAAGCAAGAAACAAGTCCCTTTGTTGGGCACCTGAATGCCTGGTATAAAGATCTCTAGGAATAATTCAAAGCTTTGTTCTCATTATTGGGACCCAAAAACATATCTAATTGTTCATAAAAGTGTCTCTGAGATAGCAGCCACATAAAATAAATGAATTCACAGTCTACAGAGCCAAAAGGGGTATATCCATATTTGTCCAAACATTTCCCAAAATGTGCTAACACAGAACTAATTTCTTCTGAAGTGACACATGGGGCAGAGGTTGAACTAATTATTTCCTGAAGTCCCCAGATAATCAACTATATGGTTTATTTGTTCCCCAAGTCAGAAAAGGTCTGCTCTTACACAACGGAGCTATTTCTTTTCTCTTCTTCCCCACCAAACATTCATTTAACTGTTTGTGAACCAGAGTTAGCAAAGTTTGTTTTCACATGATCTGCTTTTTTACTATTTCCAAGCAGGTAAGTACATTGCAAAGTAGAACAACATGTGCTGCCAGCAGAGGAACTGCCCGTGGTTGGAAACCAGAAACTAATGTTACCAATGACAACAAATGGTTTTCCCTTCAATACCAGAGCTACTGAAATAGGGTTGAAGCATTCAGATAGAGATTTTATATTCATTAAGTTTCTGTACTTATGTACGTATTCTGCATAGAAAAAAAAAAAAAATCAGACATTACAGTCACCAAAATTACCAAGCTGCCATATTGTGGTTTTACCAATGGTGAAATATTTACCTGGACTGGAAAGAAAAAAATAAACCTGACAGAGCCAATTTCATTGCTAGGTCAACATAGGTAGCCAATGACATAGGAAATTCTTCAGTGCAAAGCTACGACAGGACACTGTGCTTCTCCTGCTTTTTATCTTTATTCTTCCTACCTTCCCCTGAAGACATTATTTTCCTTTTTTAGCACACACTTCAATCTTGTACAAAATCAATGCGAAATTACATCCCAATTTGTTTACATAAAATTGAATTATGAATCAATAAAGTAAACTAGAATCCTAAAGAGAATTCTCCTTGCTTATTGTTTAGCTCAATTATCCAATACCAGTGCAAGGCACACACATGAAGAGATTACGTGGTCCTATTTTAGCATGCTCATATCACACATTCACCTAGAAGGAATTATTTTTACTTCAATGCTACATTTACCTCTTGAAATAATGGTTTCTAAGCCAGTCCCATTAATGAAGGCACGTTTGATGGTCTGTGTCTTCACATCAGTCCAATATAAACGTTCCTCAATAGCATCAAAATCTATGACTGTCACATCATCAATGTCAGGAACAGTGAAGGCTGTGATGAAGTTGAAATATGGGTTCTCTATGTCCACCCCTCTGATTTCTGAACGCCTTGCATAAAGAAGAAATTTCTTTCTTTCTGTTAGAAAAAGGGAACACATCATTCCTCATCCTCTTCATCACATCTCTAACAGAAACCAAAGTAATTCACTTGGGATCACTTTACAAAGGTGTAAAGGACGTTCATATGAGCGATTAAACATCTCCAGAAAACCTGCAGGCGAGTGACACTTGAGAAATCATGTTACAGAGCTTAAAAAGCACAGGTAAAATATAAGAATTCTGGATGCTGGACATTGTTCCCACACCACTAATCAATATGGTCATAGCAGAGTGCAAGAAAAAAATGTTTAAAATGTTATTTATAAGATTTTACCCCTTCCCTTACCATCCAAATAAATCCTGTTTCACCTGCACATCATAACAGATATTAACATTTGGTGTCTCAGGGTAACAGATTCACTGTAAAAGGGAAGTTTTGCCAACAGCAAATGTGTGTGTCAGCAGTGAAAAGCAAACAGCTGGAAAAAAAAAAGGCAAATTGGTTGTTCTAATTTACACTGCCACTGGTGAAAAAGGAGGATACATTACAGGCAAAGAAGAGTTATCTTTTCAGTCTCAGAAGTCTGAATGACTGGAGCAAATGCCTGCAAATGAACAGTAAAAGTAACTTTTTTCCCCTGCAATATCCTTGAGATGACAAAGTATTATTTTCTTTTTTATTTCCTGAACATTATTAATCAACACTGAAAAGAATACTTCAGTACAAGGTTTTATAGATAATACACACAATTACTTGACATTTCAAGGGCTTTTAGAGCTTAAAAGTGTGTATTGCAGTTTTTTTAAAAAACTCCCCCTGCAAGGATGCACTTACAGTATTTACTTCTTGTTTTTTAATCCTTGAAAATGCAACTAAGACAACTCTAGAGCAGGTAGAGATTTAAGCTATTAAGCATCTTTTTGTTATTCATCTTACCTGACTCAGAGTGTTGGGATGATGCACGTCTCAGTATAAAGCTTTCTGTTTTGCAGAGATAAATTTTATGAACACATCACACACACCAGCAGCAGAAAGAAATGGCTGTGGCAGCAAATATCAAAGTACCACAGACCTCAACTATTAGAATAGGTCATTGATTCTCGAAAAGTAGATGCTCCTTTAAATTACACCTTCAAAAAGCACTGTAGAGATTTTCTTTTTTAAGATTAATTTGTCCGTTGATTCTAAAATCAATGCAATTGCAGGGCTGCGGGATGAACACTTACCATAACATGTTTTTTTGTCTGAAGACAGTTTCATCAGGTGTGGACAGGCACAGGCAGCACTTCTGTTGTGATTGATCAGACACATGTGAGAGCAGGGGCCCCTGCCCTCGTTAGCAGCACACGGATTGGAAGCTAAAAGAGAATAATTGAAACACACAAGAAGTAAAAACACTTTTTAAAATTAAGGTTTGTCAAATGGTGGTGAGAAGGTAAAAAAAAATCTGTTTGAAGACAAACCCAGGCTTAGTGATTAACTGAGATTGTGCTCTAATCGTTTTTTGAAGGCTAATATTCAACTCTAGTGCAAGAAAAAATATATATTTAACTTTTGTTTTGTTAATACAGCCACAATTACATCATCTTAATATAATTGTAATTATAAATTACAATTTATAACTGTAACTTTAGGAAGCCACTGGATATAATTTTCACAGGGAGATACTAATTTTGCAGCCTTTTTGTAAGATTTAAATGTATAGAATTTTACACTCCTAATCAAAACACATGGCATTAAAAAAAACTGTCAATATGATGAGGACCTGAAAAACAGCTTTAATTGTGTGAAAGCAACAGTCAAAGCTTAGATTATGAGATGAACTACAGTAAATTCAATGTTTTCTCCCAATTTGATCTCCCTACTAGAATATTAGTTGGGAATCTAATACACAAAGATAATCTGAAAGGGTAAAAAAGAAAAAACAAAACAAAATGAAACAACAACATCAAAAAAACCCAAAAAACCAAACCAACCAAACAAAAACACCCCACAAAATAAAAAAAAACCCAAACCAAACAAAAAAAACTAAGCAACCAAAAAAAAACCTCCAAAAGCCCCACAGCAAGGTATTTCTACTTTTCTCAAAGAAAACCTCTCCTAAGTGTAGGTTTTCACAAGTACCTTTCTACAGCTCACTGACTGACTAAAATGTGCTAAAATTCCTTTAAAGAGCATGAAGAAAGCTGAACAGAGAAGACCCCATAGTCTCACAAAACCTGGAAATCATTCTTATTATCTTCATTCCTTGTTATGAACCCCAAAGTTCCAGAGCAACTGCTGAAGAGACATTTCAAGCATGAACAGAAAGTAATGTTGACTCTTCCTTTTGTTAAAAAACCCCCTTTGAAAATTACCATTGATGAAAAGGGAAGTGGGAATGACTGACTCAAAGACAGACTTATAATTAACAAAACCAATTAGTGTAGAATATATTTCTCTAACATTGTGCTCAGCTGCAGTATGAGTGATTAAATAACCAGAGCAATCTGATGCATGAATTTCCTTACAAAAGAAATTTAGCTCAAACTCAAGCATTAAAATTTGAAGGCAAACTCAGAGTTTGCTTCATTGAACCATTCTTTTTTTCCACCAGTGCATGCACGGTTCCTTAAATTTTCCCAGCAATTCCTGGATCATTTAACTACTTGCTTGCCTAGCCAGTACTATGGGAAGAATGAAGATTCCAAAATCTTGGAAAAACAGGTTAATTACAATTGTAGCCATCATGCTATGAGATAAAATCACAGGCTGTTACTGTTTTCTATAAAGTTATCCCATTTGCCCCTTTTAAGCACTGCAGCACTCAGGGCACTCAGCCTTTCCCAGAAACAACAGTCAGGAATGTCTATTAAACACAACTTTTCTTGTAGGTACAGTAACACTATGAGAAAATCTGGAGTGGTCTCTTAAAATAAATTCACAGCTTCATGTGGAAGACAAAAAAAAGTGAAGTAGAAGACACTGAATTTAGCAAGACTCAGGGAGCCTTTCCAGGTATTTTTCTCATAGTGCATTAATAATTGTAAGTCATATATCCCTATGAATCATACATCAGAAAGGAAACACAACTTAGTTTCGAAAATATTTTGAAGGAGATCACAGAATTTGTTGTAAGAGATGTTAGGAGACCAGCTAGAGATTCAAGCTCCTAAAATTTTTTTGGCATTTTTTTCCACAGATGCTGCAAGATTGTAAAAATTAGGTCCTTTTGTAGTATTTCTTTCCATTTATTCACCAAAATTTCTGTGGAATTTCAACCTCTCTGTATGCATACAACCATCTGTGACAAGGATTTACTTTGGATTAAGAATAATAATCCCTGTCTCGTCTTTCTATGCAAGAAGTGAGTTATGTTCTTCTCTACAAAAGTTTCTATTTGAGCATGGAATTCAAAGAGAAGAACAGATAAAAGAAAAATGTAAAAGGCATGCTGGTTAATGATCATTTTAAAGAGAATGTTGTGGTTCAAGCGTGCTCCAAGCAGCCAAGAGAAGTCACTCCAATTCATGCACTGTTCACATCACAACTCCCTCCATATCATACAGAACACAAAACTGGTGGAAAAAAGGTGTTATAAAGCAGATTGGTTTGTTTCCACATGAATGCACAACTCTAGGAGCAAGGCACCATAATCTAAACATTACTTCTAGCAGCACATATTTATATATTCCTTTCATATTCATACTGCTTTCACTGAATTACAGCTAAGCCTCCTCTTTATTTCCTAATAAAAACTAATTCTCCTGAAGGCACATTGTTATTGCTCCGACTCTCAAAAATTTGGCTTTTTTTATTTCCTTGTGCTCATTCTAACACTTCTGTTTCTATTGTGAATAACCTCATAGGCATTTGTTACTCACCTTTTCCATGCCACTTATGATTTCACAGCCTGCCACCACACAGAAGCCTGTGTATAACTGGTATTTCAAGCAGCATCAGCCAACCTGTCCTCAGACCAAAACCTTTCACATACTCTTGATCAGCCTGTCAAGCTTTCTTGATGTGCTGTATATGATCTGTATACAGTATTCAAGCTGTGGGAATGATATGGATTTATACAGCATCACAGTTCACTACCTGAGCTGCTTTATTCCTTTCCTAATCATTTCCACCAATCTGTTTTCCTTTTGATCACAGCAAGCCACAGAACTGGCATTTTCCCCGACTGGACACCCTTTTTCATTATTTAATTGATTTCCACTGCTGATTGCTTGCCAATCTATTTCTCTCACAGTGCTGTGCACAGATATACACGTCACTGTCATCACCTTCTTGACTGCTCTCCAAAACTTCATTTAAACAAAATGCTTATTTTTCTCGACCAGTAACCCTTAAAAATGACCCCCTCAGACATTCCATCACCAGCTGACAAATGAACAGCCTCACAATATGCATTTCCTACGGCCAACTCATCCCCTGCATTAACTTCACATCGAACTGGTCCCTTCGTGGTGCCCGATTCCAGAGAGACAAAGTTTGATCTTATGCTTTAATGGTGCACAAGGTGTTTAGATTCTGCCTACACCTCCAAATATCTGCACTACAGTCACATCAAAAGGTCCTTTCAGATTGCTGACAATCAATTCCCACTCATATTCAGAACCAGAACCTATCTAATCCTCTGCTCACTGTCAATGCTTCCAATAGAATTGCTTTTCCTAAGGCCAAAGTAGTCAGCCAAGTAAAATCTTTAAATTCACTGATTATTTTAGCACTTATCTTTGAAATTTTCAGGTTAGGACTGATCATGTGTAGGTTCTAAAGTAAACATTTTCTCGAATCACTCTGTTTCAGCTTTTAATCACACATTTCAAAAATTAGCATAAAAATTTTACATATGCACCACAAAACTAAACAAGAATATTCTTAGAACAAAGTTAACACAATTCTTGATGAAGCTCAGATATATATATTTTGCATGATTTATAACACATATACCATAATTTCTGCTAGTTTTGAAGTGAAAAAAACACATACAAGGTTGAGACAAAATCTTAAACTAATACAATTTTTGAGATCGCCCCATCTTAAGCTACATTTCTGTAAGAATTTATTTATTTTAAACAGCTGGCAATCTGGACCTCAATAGAACATTGTAACAAAACAGCATTATGAAGTTAAATTTTCTTCATTTTTTAATTACAAAACAGACAATGGTACCAATATACTTCATATGCAACCGTTATTATACTTGTCCTGATTTTTAAATAAAAAATTCATCTGCAGAAGGAAATATAATGCAGTAGCCATGTTTGGTTTTTAATTTTAATTCAAATTAATACTCTGGAGAAATGCAAAAAACTAAAAAGAAAATGGGGAACGTGTGAGAAATTCACAGCCTTGGAAGTGCTTTCAAGCTGAGATCCTCCCAATGCTCTGTATTTACCCCTCTTCTCACTGCCCTCAGCAGTGCACTGGTACAACTTCTCATGACTAAAACAGACCTTGTTCTTTGCAGCAAGGGGTTTTTTAAAATATAATGGTAGCCAAAAACAAATTTGAAACCTTCCTACAAACCCTTTGTTTGCCATCATAACAGCCCTCCTGACAAACAGCTTTGATTTTGCGAAGATGAGTGGGCCTCAAGCTCGTATTCCTGAGAATATTCTGCACTGGGGGAGAAGCCTTCCTCAGTCCCCTGTGGCTGACTGAGAGCTGAACTCATCACCCATGCAAATATCTCACTCTAACTGCTCTACCTTAAATTAGCATCTGTCCCAGATTGACTCAAAAACTGTGCCTTTAGGCTACAAGAATTTATTTAGCTCTGCTCTACTTCATTTCAATCAAAATAACTCGCTTGATATATATTAAAAGCTAATAAACTTCACCCACATAGGTGACCCAGATGTAGATCTGTGGAGCTGAAACTACGAAACGCTCATCCTTCAGTGCTCTATTCAGACTGACACCTTGCAGCGTGAATCTACTGTTAATTCTAGTTTGGGATTATAACCTGCATGCTGTCTTGCTCATTTATTGCAAATAACTACAAATTCAAAGGAAAAACTAAGAAGTAATCAGGCAGTATCATCATTTCTTTAGCTCAAATAAAAAGGTACAGGAGATTTGGAGACAGAAATTGCTTCTGCTGGAAAGCAATAATTTAAAGCAAACCCAGAAGGCCAATAATATATCAGAATCCGGCATTTTCTACATCATAAAAGCTGCAATTACACAACTTGATACTTGAATTTCTTGATTTTGGCAAAGAAATCCACTGAAGACTCTTCTACAGCTTTTACTTGCCTGGAGACCAAGATATCTGTGACTCTGGAATACTGTCTGTTGTCTCCCAAGGCTACAGAATCCCTCCAAAGACACTGCCTGGCCCCAGTCCAAACAGAAGAGAGTTGTTCTTTTTCTGACAGCGAGAAAAGGCAAATAGCAACTCTACTGCAATTCTAGAAACACCAAATATGGAACACAGTTCCTCGAACCCCAGAGTTCAGGAGCTGACCAATTAAAAGAAAATTGCCAAAAAACTTTAAGAGAAAAAAACCACCAAAAACACTGAAACAAAACAAACCAACCAAACAATATTTGCAAGGTGGGTGCAGAGATGCATATTTACTCCACCCCTATTTTATCTGCCTGGGCATACATATTACCTTAGGTAGAAGTCAGACAGCTTTTTAGACTAATATCCTGCTCCAAAAAGTGAATTCTGAAGAGTAAGGGAAATGAGAGGCTTATTTCAGAAAGGGAACATTCTTCAAATCCTTTGCCTTCTAGTGTGCAGGGAGAATATTGCTTGCTGGTATTCATTTAAATTAGAGCTTTAGCCATAGTTTTCTATGTATAACTAACGCAGGACTCTGTTCCAACACATGTACAAAGCCATCCAAAATTGTCAGCATTTGATGTTTTGAAATCAAGATTGCTCAGGACCTACTGATATAAAAGTCTAAGTGGCTTACAGAGCACTACAAACCCTGGATGAGAAGAAAAGCAAAATGTCACCTCTCAGTATTAAAAAGAAAAACAAACAACAGTAAGTATAAATGAGATGAATTCTAAAGCAGTTTCTATTAAGAACAACTTCTTGCCAGGAGAGTTAAAATTTATCCAGAGAGTATGGAACATTCTGTGCTTAACTGGTGGTCATCCTCCAGAGGTATTTTTTACTTTCCAGTATTTATGTACGAAAGAATCACTGTCTTTTGTTATATCTCACAAAAAAAAAAAAAAGAAAAAAAAAGGATTTTTTTTCAGCATTGCTGTTTTACATGGTAAATCCTAAGCTATAAATATATACAAACAAACTTCCATACAAACTTCTGCCACAGCACCTGACTACATCTAATGCTGAATACAACAGCTCAAGGACACAGACATTTATATATAAAAAGAATATAGATTTCCCCCCTCAGAGGAGGAATAATTAATTATTCTACAAATAATACAGATATTTATATACAAAAAGAAGACTTATTTTCCCCCTTGGTAATAAATTTTTCTATAAATATTCACCTTGTGGCTGACGGCTTGGATGATATATCTGGAGATCAAACGGCTGAGCGCTTGTTTTTTGTATTACACTGACATTTTGGCCAGTCCATTTATTGGCTTTGGCGAGGGTATTGGTCCTCCAATCTGTCCAATATACTTCACTCCCATACAAAGAAACAGCAAAAGGGTGAGAAAGATATTCGTGACCCCGTATAATCTCTATCATGCTGGTTCCATCATACAATGCAGAATAAATGGCATCCGATCTACAAGACAACCCCAAATTTAAGATTATGTAAAAATAAAATAAAAAGCACACAACCATTATGACATTGGGCAAAATGTGTAAAAAACCTTACTCTAAGTGTGGTAAGACCAAAGAATATTTGCAGTGCAATCGTTAACTTTACAGATGATTAAGTTCATATTATTAATTTGACATATGAAATACTGGTTTTCTCGTATAATATTTTAATTTACCTCTATGCTGTGAGAACCACAATAGTTAAAGCAGTTTGAATTTAGATGAACTGAGAGAAAAAATTGTGAACTAACTTGGACCTTCCATGGATGAGTGTCAGGGAGGATATATGGGGAGCTGCTCTCTAAGGCACAGGGAGCCAGGACCATGGGTGATATCACAGCTGGCAGGGCAATAAATAAATGTACAGACTGTACATGTTCTCCTAATGTCCATAACTGCATTCCACTTACACTGCAGTTCACACTTCTGTGTGGAGGAACGAGGATTTCTCAGTGACAATAAGGATGCTGTCACCACTTTACCTGGCATCTGTCCACACTATTCTTTTCTCAAAGTGATCCACAGTGAGGCCATTGGGCCAGGCTCCAGTGTCCATATCCTTGTAGATGATCTTCCTCTCTGCTCCACTCATGGAAGCAGATTCAATACGAGGGAAATTTGCATCCCAGTCTGTCCAAAACAGAATTCTGGTGAGAGGAAAAGGAAAAGAAAGAGGACAGAAGAAAATATTACAGCATGAAGAAAAATCTGAAATGGTTTATGAGACAACAGTTGGAAAAAAAGGTTCAACCATTTATATACTTTAAATGAAAGGACTAAACATAGATCAATTTGGGCAACTACATAAATTCCTTGAAGTAACAGGATGGAGGTGATATTTCATTATTAGTGCTAGAGCCATCATGAAAATAAAGATGTTTTTTAAAGTTAGGGGTTTGATAGCATTCCTTTTTTCATGTCCATTTAGACAGTGGCAGCTCGTCTTGTCTTCCCTCTATAATTAGAAACCCAGCTCATTAAAAGAAATTATAATGAGAGCCTTTGAAAGCAATCCATGGATAAGAAGGATGGGGATGAGAGAATGGGAAGAAAGTTGATTTGAGGTAGCAGTGATCAAGGAACAGGATAAACCAGAGATTTTCATTTGCTCTCAAGCATTTCGAAGACCTCAGGACTTTGGTATGTCACTAATGAATTTTATACAGATTACACTTGCTAAGAAAACTTCAAAGCCAGGTTGTATTGTCGTCTCTCTCAGTCTCTCTACCATCTCCAATGTTCTTCTAACAAGGAGACTTGCATTATTCTAGACAAAGAAGTGTCTTGTTAAACAACAGAAGCAGCATCACCAAGAAAGCATAAATTAACTGTTCTTACCTTACTGAATTTTCAACAACAGACTTGTTAAAGGAAAATCATACCTTTGACAGGAAACTTGTGGTTTAGTTGCAAAGAGTTAATTGCAAAGAGCCAGACTGCAGCAAAACTTCTGACATGTTTTTGTATTTCCCACCAAAAAACCATCAACCTTAACAGCCAGGGAGATTTACAGGATGAGCCCACTGGTGCTGTTTGCTTGTCTCAGTGCTGAGTTTCTGTTTGAGCAGACTGGGCCAGGAATGTGTTTATCTGTAGATGTTTATTTTGCATTCATCTGCACGTGTGTGGACTGAGAACACCTGCCCAGCCCCACTGGAATGAAGCTCTGACAGCTTCACCTCCCCTGGGATACAGGATCTGTGCAGTCCTAAAAAAGCCCTTTCCCTTGAATCACCTGTGTTTATTCCTATTTATTTGTGAAAGCATTGAGGAGATATTCCTGTGTATGTTTAAAGATTTTTTCTTTCCTGACTTCTAACATAATGTAGCATCAATTGCTTCTAGCTCTCCAAAAGGCAGATTAAGCCTTCAGTTTCAAGAAGAGTGGTGATTTGATTTGTTTTTTCCTCCCAACCATTTAATTTGAACAACTTCTCTGCTGATTTTTCTGCCAACAGGATGCCTCTTTTTTAAGATCTTTATAGATAAACGATGCACTCTGTAAATAGGATTTCTAGCACTTCAGTTGAGAGGGCAACAGCCTTAATCATTAAAGCATGTACATCCTCATTCACAATCCCAGAATCTGTGACCTTCATCAATTTTTATTTCAATGTTCACAGCTTTGCTTCTGAGAGAAATATTCAGAGAAGACACATGAAATAGCAAATTCCTGAAAAAAATTAAATATCATGACTTTGAAAACTCCTAATTCGTGTTATTTTTGGCCACATTTAATTTGTGGTTGGTGGTTTGTTGCTTTTGTTGGTTTTATTTGTTTGGTTGTTTTGTTTCCCTCTCTGAAATAATCATTAGGAGAAGAGGATGCAGTTACTGACTATACCAAATATTCTGGTTTATAGAATACCCCTAATGAATAGGTAGAAAAAACCCTGACAGAAGCTGGCAAGCAATATCTCTACTTTAGAGATGAAAACCAAACACAACAGGAGGCATTTACCTCACTCAGCCATTAGGCTTCCAGTAACATCTAAGGCATATATTTTTAAAGTCCCACCAAAAAAAACCCCAAACCAAACCAGCAAAAACTAACAAAAAACCCCCAACCCCCAAAAACCCTCAAAAAAACCCCCAACAAAAAACCTAAATAAACAAACAAACAAACAGCAACAAAAACTTAAAAGGGCAAAAGAAACCAACCAAAAAACCCAAACCAAACAAAAAACCAACAAAAAAAATCCCCCAAAAATTGGTCTTTAACTGAGAAAAATCACTTAAATCCATAAATTTACCACACAGAAGGGTTAGATCAAAGGCTCCAGTTATTATAATCCACATTAAAAAAAAAAAAAATAAATGAAACAACAGCATGTCAAGGTGAGCAATTTGCCAACAAACAGATCCCTGTATCTCCTGCTTTACCATTTTTAAAATCCTTTTCACTCAGGAAAAACACACTAATAATGGATCATTTATCACTCAAAATAGATTTTCAAGAAGTATCAAAGACAAGTTAGAAACTGTAACTCACAGCAAAAAAAAGGAAATGAAACAAATGTCACGTTTAAACATCTCTAAAATACTTTGCAACAAGAAAAAGTCATGTTTTTATAGTTTATAATTACCCATATCTGGGATCCAAAGCAATAGCCCTCGGATGCTCCATAGCTCCAGCTATTAACGTTGTTCTCAAAGTGCCATCAAGTTTTGCTACTTCAATTTGGTCCAAGTTGCTGTCTATCCAGTAAATGTTTCCTGCAATCCAATCTACAGTCAGACCTTCAGGAGTGGCCAGGCCATGTTGCACCACAACCTCAATGGCACTAACACCTTAAAGAGAAAGGAAAAAAAATAAAAAGAAGGAAAAAAAAAAAAAAAAAAAAAAGGAAAAAAAAANGAAGGAAAAAAAAAAAAAAAAAAAGAGGAAAAAAGAGTCTTAAAGAACTAAGGTAGAGACTGGTAGAGTGAACATGGATATGCAAGTTTATCAGATGTTCTTGGAGAGAATTTTGGATTATTTGGGGTTTGCCTTTTAGATGAAAGCACTGACACATGCACTTCAACATTTTGTAGAAAGGCTTTTGTATATATTGGGAGATTATATTGAGTTATAGGCCATCATTATGTCACCAGAGCAAAGAAAACATTTTTCTGGATGCTATAAAAGCGGAATCTTTCACCTAGTGAGAGGAGATAATTCATCAGACATCCGATAAATTCTTATACTTTTTTAATAAGGTGAAGATAAACTGCAAAAAAATGAAATAAATCAATATTGCACTCATTGCATCAGGAAGAGATACCAGCCCTTTGCATTTGCCATTTTCTTCCCCCTGTAGAACATTGCAAAAGGGAAACTTTGATAACGAAAGTCTTTTTTCTGGCTAGACATGAAGTACAACCTAGATACACAGCTTTTCAAAGGCAGAATGCCATCATAAATTCTGATTCTGTGAACGGCAGCTCAGTTACGACTGATCAGGTCTAACACCCTGTAACTGCAGGTGTTCTCACTGTTAAGAAAATAAAGATTAAATCCATACCTCCAGTATCAGAGAGTTTGCCTCTGTAAATTTTGTCCTCTACCACATCTGTCCAGTACAGCAAACTCTGACTGAAATGAAAATCGAGGGCTATTGTATTTCTTAAACCAGGAACTAAGAGGCTGTAGTCACGCTTGTGAAGATCAATTTTTCTGATCTCATGTCGAATAGAAAAAATTATGAAAGCCTCAAATGGATCTGGAAGCAAAAGATTAAACATTTCAAAGGAAAAATAAAAAAGATATTGTTATCAATTGATATAAATGACAAGTGGAATGTGAAAACCAGAACACTTTATCAGGAGAAACAGATGATTAAAACAATTCATCTTTTGATAAGGAGTTTTTCAATTACTTTTTCAGTCCAACAGACTTTTTAATTCCCCCTTCTAGCATTATCTTTGATCCCAACTAAAGATATTAGACATTAAATTTGGGAATATAAAACTCAACTACTGAACTGTATTTTGTAGCTCTAGCACAACGAGCCCATAATTAGAGCTTTAAAAAGTCACATTATTAAATTTAAAATCTGATTCTCAAAAGGTTCAGTAAAATGAAACCATTAAGATATACATTGTTTCAAAGGCCAATTAGCTGAAACAATTTACTAATATTTAATCTACCTTTTGGATATACAGTGTAACTTGTGTTTTCAGTTGAAGTGCTTAAAAAAACCCCTCATGCCAAACTGACAAGCAAGAAAATGAACATTTTATGTGCTTATTGATACATGCATCACAAATCCAGCTATCAATGACCTCCCCCTTCCACTGTTAATCAACTAATGCTACATCATTTGTGCCAATGAGCTGATATCAAAGTGAATAAAAATATCTGTAAACACGATCAGCACTGGTCAACCAAACTATGAAATTGATTTTTTTATTACAGTTCTTGCATAGATTAGAAAGATTTTTCAAGCAAGTAGCTGTGTTAATAAACAAGGAAGTTAAAAACTGGATTATATAAACTGTTGAATTAACTCAGTATATCCACTTTGATAAAGACATTTTTTCACTGGAATCCTTTCCTGTGGGGCAGTAGTTGTTGCCCCCCACACCCCGAGTTCCTTCTCCTAGAGTGAAACACAGATTGTACTGGGAGGTTTGTTTTCCATGCAATTAAACACTCATTTATGCAAAAGCTTATTGCCAGTTTATGGCAATAGGCAATATTCCTGCTTCTCAAGGCTCCTGAGAGTCTCTGAAAATACTCAGTTTATCTCTTGCTCACTCACTTGAATACTTCACTGTTCACTTCCCCCTGCAGCTCCTCTTCTCCTGATACCCATTGCACACACAGACTAAATTATCTGAGATGTTTTAAGCTAATCAGGCACCTCAGCAGAGCTGTGCTTCTGCTCTTGAAGCACTTGTTCACAATCTGGCTTGAACTTTCCAAATGAGCTTCCTATTTGTTAAAACAATGAATGACTTTCTGCAAAGCCAATTTTTTAAAGCTCTGCAGTGGTTAAATAATTTAGTGCAGAACAGGATCACTGACATTAGCAGCTATTTCTCAAGCACCAGTTATCTGAACTTGAGACACACTTTAATGGCACTTCCCAAATTTGGATAAATTGGCAGCTATTATGCAGGAGGCTCCTGACCTATGGGGTTTTTTGGCAATTCCAATGCATAAGAACACAAATCATAATCATCACCAGCAGCTTTTTTTTTGTATTTCTCAGTAATTAACAACACAAGGGGAGAAAAAGAAACCTAATAAATGTTGTGCTATGCTGGAGTGTTTTTTTTCATTCAAAGTAGAGGAAGTACAGCTTAAGATAAATAACCTACAGTGAACATTATCCTTATGAAAAGGACTAAAGTTCAATGGGATCTTGACAGGATTTACAATTGAAATAAACATGACAAAACCCTTTCCCTAAGCTTGGCTGCAAACAGCCTGCAATACTGCACCCTCCTCTGAACATAGCTCCTAAAGAGGAGTGTGAATCAATACAGAAGTGCAAGAGGAAATGAGCAGGGGTTCCAAGAGGTCTAGAAATCATGGCCTGCAAGGGACGAATGAAAAACCTGGAACTGCTTAATCGCAAAAAAAATGGAATAAGATGATGAGTGGAAGCACATAAAATTCTCCAAAGACATAAAAGGCATATGAATTGAAAATGGGAAAAATCCTGTTTTCTGTATAAATGACAAGTAGGCCAAGGATTAAAGGCTTAAACTGGACCAGGAGGACTCTGAAAGACCAGAAAAACAAAAATCTTGAGGAGAGTGAGGCAACAGAACATCTCACCCCTGGGAAACTTGGATTTTAGCACTGAGGGTGTCTTGAAGGTCTTGGAAAGCAGATAAACAGCAGCTGTATTAGGCAAGGCTTTGATCTTCCTTCCAACCTGATCATCCAATCCCTCTATAAAATCAGCTGCATTACAGTGAATTGGAACTTTCAGGCTAAATCTTTTTTTTTTTTTTTTTTTAAATTATGTTTCCATCACCCAATAAACTCAAAATTTGACGCTATTTTCCTGATTCCTCTTTTAGAAATGGAGAGCAAATACTTTTTATTCTGCAAGTTGATTAAGAGCATTTTTTGTAAAATCTCAAATCAATATAATTATTGATCATTTTATTCTTTGAAACTTTTAGGAAAACTAACTGTTGAGAATTTATTAAAGAAAAATCATACATTTCTGCACTTTGTGATTTCATAAATACCTCAAACTTCTTTAACATAAAGGTTAGTGTATAAAATATATGATGCAAACAAAGTATAAATTACATGGAAAGCTGTAAAAAAAAAAAAAAAAAGCCTCTGATAGAAGAAAATTGCCTAACCAAAGCCATCAAAAAAGAGTGTATAAAGTATAACACTTCACACTTTCCAGTGGGTTACATTTAAAATTCTTTCTTAGGAAAAATTCTGTCTGAAGCTTATTGCTTGATTGAAGCTTACTGTAACAACAGCAGCACAGCAAGCAATCTACACTGAGCTTTTATGAAAATTACCTCCAACAAAAAACAATAACTTCATAAAGATTCTGAAAAAAAAATCCTTCATTAAAAGTTTGACATTGCTCAGAGAAGACTGGACTATTCCCCCCTTTCTCCTCCATTTTAATATTGAAAGGTATCTGGAAATTATAACAAAATTGAGTTTCAAACCAGCTTAGACAGATCAAACAGACAGACACATCATCCTCTTTTCCAAATATATGCATATAGATATATGAAGTGATATAACAGAGTTCCCACTGCTTAGAAAAGGCTGACAGTCAATTTTAAACTGTTTCTGAGCTCATCTAACATTTATTATACCAAAGTCTGAAACGTTGAATGTAAACATGAAATTTAAATATCTTTCATGAACAGGTTGTTTTGTTTTGTTTTTTTTTTTCCTGAATGCTTATTATCATTTAAAAGAGTGAGTGCAATGTGTCAGCACAACTTATTTTGAAATGTGTTCCAAGAGAAACCAGGAGCACGAGTACGAAAACATATAATTTGTATTGACTTTCCATTTGAATAATGAGGCTCTGTAACGCACTCTTAGCTCAATCGATACAAATTTAAATGTAAAGGAAACATTCAGTGTTTGGGAAGTCAGTAATTCAACAATGCCAGAACAGCAAGCAAACGAGATGAAAACAAGAGGCGTGGAAAGTGAAGAAACTCTGGAGGAGAACTATTACAACACTTAAAGACCTCAAGAAATGAAGACAACCTAAGTAGAAAAAAAGAGAAAACAGGAAAAACCAAGAAAGGCTTTGAAAGAGAAACTAGAAAGAAAAGAACTGCTCAATTCTAGCATTTTAGTTCTACATACTCATCGTTCTGTGACTCATTATATTTCGCTGGCAATTCATTAGATTTCTCTGACAAACACTTTTTGATTCTGACTTGCAATCAGGAAAAATGTTAGAATCACATAATTACTGCATTTTCAGCACTCATATCCCCATTCTAATGGGCTCACAAATAAAAGTTTTTACACTGTTCTGAAAATGTGCTGTGTACTAACCACACATGTCATTAGAAATGCTTCCTGTGCATAGGAAAATGCTATTTCAGATAGAAAAAAAAAATGGCTGAAGGGCACTGCTCTCATTTTCTTCTGAGTAATTTATTTTTTCTTCTGGAAAACAGATTAGTCACTGTTCTAATAGAATACACACCTACTCCTGGTTCAAGGCATTTGAAATCACGATGGCTGTTCTAAGAATTACTTCATAACAACAGGTATTATTGAAATAGTAGTTTGGCATTTGGGGGACAGCTTATCTTCATAAGGTCACTTTGAACCTTACTTGGAATAGAATTATATAAAAGTTTTTTTTTTCTCCTTATTCTAAGTTCATTCAAGATTTCAAGCCCAGAGACTTAAATGATGGGGACATTTTCAGTCTCAGAGATTCACAAATGGAACCAAAATTTTTCTCACTTTCCTAAAATGCCCTTCACACAGTCAGCAGCTGAAGTGTCAGAGGATCTGTTCTCCAGAGAACTTCTTGTGCCTTTTGAATTAAATAAACATAAAAGGGCCAAGATGATTAGTGACTCTAAAAGCACAGACCATATATTTAATATAGGATAATTTTGTCACAGCTTTGATGCCATTAGGGTGGTATCATCACAGTTTGTAAAGAAAGGTATCATTTTTCTTTGTATCAGCTGACATCACAGGTCTCAGATCATATCTTTAGTATTACATTCTTCGAAAAAAATCAATTTGTAACTTCAGATTCTCACCAACACCAGTAAAAATTAAGCAGAAATATCTCATGGGCTTAAGAAAACCTGAGAAACTGTAGTCTCACTAATCCTATTGCATAGCTCAAGTGAGCATACTTCACTTAGCTTTTTTTCCAGTTTAGTTTCCAAATACTGGGCATTTTTACTTGATTTAATTTAAAGTTTGTTTCAAAGTGTCCTCATATGAGTTACTAACACTGTCTTAAATTCTTTTAATCCTTTCATTTCTCTAGCCCAGTAAGGATGAACTTTTTTCAATTAATGGAAATTACCATAATATAGCCAATTGGACTGACCAAAAATCATTGACAACCAGACCAAAGGATTGACATAAAGCAAGAACTTTAACAGCAATCACTGCAGAACAAGAATAAATAAGGAATATCTTAATCATATTTACTGAATTATCAAATATCCAAAAAAGCAATAGACAACATGGAAGATATTTCTGTTCAGAATTGCTAAGACACTATTAAGGAATAGAAGGTAATATAGAATACAATTATCAAAGAATCCTAATTAAGATTAAAACTGAATTAAGAAAATCTAGACAGCAAACTCAATACTATCTTAAAGTTTATATTGCACATACATGTTTCTGTTTTACACACAACATGGCACTTGAAAAACACACCCCTAACAGAGTTTCCAAATTATGTTTCAGTACTTATTAATAGTGAACAATGAGGGGAATACATTCCCTCTCCTGTTTAGGCTCATGTTGGTTTTCATCTTCGTTAGTGAGCTGAGCAGGCTTTTAGTGCTGTCTAAAAACAGAATGCCTTAGGGGGAAAAAAGCCAGCTTAAATCTTGAATGCTAACAGGCAATACATAATTGCACTTTCAAAATTAACCTTCTGAACCCTGAACAAATACTGATCAATAGCATGATGTTACAGCTTGATCCATTTATTAAAAATACAGAGCAGAATGCAAAATTGTTTATATATATGCATCCCATGCATATTAACTATACATGAAAAACTGTATTAAACTTCAAACCATTTCAGAATTACACTGTATTCTGGACCATATCATTCCTAGGAACATCTGGTATTAACATTCTTAGTTTAGCAACAACCTAATTTTTCAATACCCTTTGTACATAAAGAATAGGAACAGTTATAATGAGTCCTTAGATTGATATCAACCCCATATTTAGATAATCCCAGCCTGCATTACTTATATAGAAAAAAAAAAAAAAAGTGATATAAGCACTCAGTAAATGGCTAATAACAGCTATGAACATCCTGAATATTGAACATGCACCAAATTTCAGCTTACCTGTACTAACACAACTTTCTCCATCCTTACTGAGCTTCCAGCCTTCATAACACGAGCACTTGACAGTATTTTTATGCTGCTCACAAACTTGGCTACACTTCAGGTGCTTGGTACAGTAATCCATAACCTCACAAGTTTTGTTGTCTATAGTAAGATTGAATCCTGCAGGGCAGGAGCACACAATTCTTCCTCCAGGAACCACAGAGCACTGATGGCTACATCCACCATTGTTAAGTGAACATTCATCTGAAATAGGGTGGACCAAAAAAAATAATTAAGGGCTGCGCGGGCTGTCAGTTATGCTGTATATACTTAAAGTCAAGTAAAACACCTAAAAAGGCTTCCTAAAAACACATGCAAACAAAATTTTGTATTTCTAAAGCAGATTTCTATACTTGTTTTTAAAATTATCTGATGTGCAACTATTCATCTGGTTGCTTCACGGCAGCCTTTCAAGATTTTAGCACAGCTCCATGTCCAAGTGGTGATCCTCAGGAGCCAGTGTTGGGACTGACAACATTTAACTCCTTCATCAGGAACATGGACAGTGGCATTGAGGGCACCCTCAGCAAGTTGTGGCTGTCAAACAGGGGAAAGATGCCATCCAGAGGGACCTTGCCTGGCTTGAAAGGTGAGGCCTCTGCAAACCTCTCAAAGTTCAACAAGGCCAAGTACAAGGACCTGCACTGAGTCAGGGCAATCCCAAGAACAAAGAGAGGCTGGGAAAATAATGGATTGAGAGCAGCCCTGAGGAGGAGGAGGATGTAGATGAGAAGCACAACCTGGAAATGAAATGTGAGCTTGCAGCCCAGAAAACCAAATGTGTCCTGGGCTCCATTAAATAAAGCTGGACCTCAAAGGAAGGAGATTCTTCCCCTCTGTTTTTGTGAGGCTGCCCCTGAAGGACTGCAGCCAGCTCTGGGGTGCCCAGCATGAGGAGGATGAGGACCTTTTGGAGCAAGAGCAGGGAAAGCCACAGAAATGCTCCAAGGGCTGGAGCCCACCTGCTCTGGAAAGAGACTGAGAGCTGGAGATGTTCAGCCTGGAGAAACAAAGGCTCCAGGGAGACCTTAAAACCTCTTACAGTACCTAAAGGAGTTCCAGGAGATGTGGGGAAAGATTTTGGACAAAGGATGGAATGACAGGACAAGGAGGAATGCATTCAAACTGGCAGAGGACAAGTTAGATTTGATATTGGGAAGAAATTTTTGACTCTGAGGGTGCTGAGTCCCTGGCACAGGTTGCCCAGAGGAGCTGTTGGGTGCTCCATCCCTGGAAGTGTCAGGTTGGATGGGGCTTGGAGCAACCTGGGCTAGTGGAAGGCTGGAAGGTGCCCCTGCCCATGGCAGGAGGGTTGGAACAAGATGACCTTTAAGGTGCCTCCCAAGCCAAACCATTCTATGGTATGAACTCAAGCTTTCACAGTTGAAGAGAACTGCAAATGAGGTGAAACCCTTTCCTACACACCAATGCCCTGTAAATTGTTTACCTCCAAGAATGTTTCAAGGGGCTTGAAAATTAATGACCTGTCCCCTTTTCCTTATTTGAAGCAAACTAATACTCCAAGCATAAACTCATTACTGTTTTAACTAAATAAAAATCCTCCTGTGGGCTCTAGTGATGAAATTTCAGTACAATTAACACGAGAACCTTTTTCTCTGCAGGAGTTATTGCAACAGGCAGTATCATGAACAAACAGAAAAATGTGTCTAAAAGAAGTACCACAAAGATCGCCTTCATCAGATCCATCAGGACAATCTCTTCTCCCATTGCAGAGCTTCTCAGGCTGTAGGCAGATGGAGGTATCATTAGCACAAGGGTATTTTGGTGGTCCACACAAATAGCCCTCGCAATTATCCTCATCAGACTGATCCTCACAATCAATATCGCCATCACATAGCCACGCTTTGCTAATGCATCTCCCTTGGGGAAAAGAGACAATAAACACAGGAAATCAGACTGGAAGCAAACTTTAGGAGGGAAAAAAATACCTTCAAAACAATACATAGATTTTTTTCTTGCCTTTTTTTTTTTTTAATGCTTTTCTAATAGTAGTTCTTTCCTCTTTGATGAGCAGAAAGAAACAGACTTGCACTTTTACTCTGATGCATTGTCCACAGCACTGTTGACAATCTAATTTTCAAAACAACATCAATCCTACTGATTTCTGTGCTGAACAAAACTGAATACAGGCAGGACACATCCTCATCATCTCCTAAATACACCAAATGACACTAAAATTCTTTAATTATTTTTCATTTCTTCTTTTCTTCATCTCTTACGTTCTGCTGCAAGAGCCCTCTATGGGAGCAGTGTTTCAATACATGACTTTTAATTAGCACGGGTTTGCAAAGCAAAAATATTTCTAGGAAGCAGACACAACTCATTCCCCAGTGATGTCAGATAAATGATCAGCTTTTAGGCAACATAACTACAGCAGATGAAATTTCTGATATGATTTCAGTTTCGTCAAACCAGCTTTCAGATCGCTTCTCAAAAGGAGGGAAAAATTGTGTTGACCATCAATGTTTAGAGATGAAAGAAAGCCTCATTAAAAAAAGGGCTTTTAATCCTTAAAATCATACAGGTATTAAATTAGGATCAGCAAAGACAGGGATTTTAATGAAAAGAGCCAAGTCTGGGAATGCTGACACTTACAGGTGTGTGTGCGTTCCTGTCCCAAACTATTTTTCAACTTGCTATCTAAAACCAGAAGGGTTTAGCTGTAAATTTTGGTAACACCAAGACTGAACAGAAATGTCATGTACTTTATTTTCCAATTAACAGACACAGAACAGAGAGAACCATGGGTTAAGAAGCTGATCTAGATTTTTTTTTTCCCCCCATCAATTAATTATACAAAGAAAATCAATTGGAATGGGAAGGAAGATCCTGGGAATGTTTAGTTCCATTGACAGCAATTCTGGAGGATGCCCAGGCACCAACTGGCAAAGCGTGAGACTCCTAAGTTCAAACCTGCTCAGCAGGAACTGACACGACTTTCTGCCCACCCTTCCCAGCTTATAAAATTTTAGATTTCAACTTTCTTTAGAGGAAATATTTGTTAAAGATTGGTTTAATGCGTTTGGTTTGACATTTTAGACTTCTTTTGGCGCAAAAAATGCTGATATCCTTACAGCAAGTCAAGGGGATAAAAGACAAAAGAACACTGAAAAAAGGCATAATTCTGCAGCAGTCATGAGGCAAATATGAGACTGTTTTCACTTTTGGTGAAGAAAAGCAAGAAGTGAAACTTCAGGATCATACTACATTGAATGTGGGCTCTAAACAACAGAACATCATTCTACCAGTATGTCACGGGTTGACCCCGACATGACAGACAGTCGCCTGGTCGAATCGCGTTTCTCTCAATGTTATCTATAAAATCCCGCGGAAGGCGGGAGTGGGGACTTTCTGCCGGTCCAGGGGTGGTGGCCAGGGTGTCACGGTCCCACCGGGGCCCCGCCGGGCCGGGCCGGGCCGGGTGTCGCTGCCTTTGTCCCTTCCCGAGGCACAGCCCGGACTCTGCTGGGGCTCTGGGGGGGGCGGCCCTCAGGCTCCTCCGGCGCGGCCTCTCCGGGACGGGGTTTTTCCCTTCCCAGGACAGCGGGGCACTGACGGAGCCTGCAGTTCGCAGCAGCCAGCACACACTGCACGGAGAACTGAAGAAACAGCCCTGCATCCAGCGGCGAAGCGGGACGGTAACATTTTCCACCATGGTGATTCCAAAGCCAGAGAGAGAAAGAGAAAACCTCGTCATGTGAGACGGAGCCGAGATGGCCACGGGAGGAAAAAGGGCGGTGCCGCGGCGGCCCGCGGGCAGCTTAAAAGACTCCTTGCCGTGCTGTGTATGAATATTGTAATATCCCAGACTGTTTGTCTCTTTAATCCAGTTAAAACTCATGGGGGATGGACAATTTTAATGGATGTGTGGCTTGTAAAGGTTGTGAAGAGAATGCCCGATGCCAGGTTTATCAGAAAGCAGAGGCTTATAAAACCTGGTGGCAAAAGAGAAAAAAAGCCTTAGAATTTCAAGCCACAGTTACTTATCCGACAGAATAATACCCCCATGGGCTGGCCCATGTTCTGAAGATGAAGGAACCGCGAGAGGGTTTTATGGAAAAAAGGAGACTTTACATCACTGCAGATGGTTTTTGCTGCAGGAGGTGGCAGTTTGGAGAACCACGTAAAGCAGGAAGAAACCCTTTTCTTTTCCTTTCTTGAGAACTGCACATGGATTGAGGGAGAGGAGAAGGAGGGGGAGGGAGAAGAGGAGAAGTTCTGGCTGTGTGTTCTGATTGGTTTTTTTTTCCTTTTCTCTTAGGTCTGTTAATAAACTTTATCATAGCATATAAGTTGTGTGCCTGCTTTGCTGTCTCCTAATGGTTTATCTCACAGAAAATAAATCAGGGAACCGTGCATAAATTGACCATAAAACCACTACACTAAAATTTGGTGTTTCTGCCCGGTTATGCAAACCAAACCCGCTACACAGTGCAAAATCAGCTTGAAAACAAGCAGGGAGAGGTGTCAATTAGAATGAAAATCTTCCACCTTTTTCTTTAGTAGCCAAAGCCCCAGATATTCCATACTTAAAAAAACAGAATTGCACAGGAAAGAGGAAACAAAACTGTATGCACGATACATATGCAGCTTATCACTACATGCAATCACAAGTGTTACAAAAGAGTAACCCTATTGTTTATTATTTTGAATGATCATTGATTCAATATATTATCATAACACAGCAGTAGAACGCAAGCTAATGGAAAATACCAACGTCAACCAAACCAACCATAACCCGAAGAAAATTGAAGTTGCTTCCAGTAGAGCTCCTAATCTGTTATTTTAATCTTTTATGCATTCAAATGTTTACAGAGAAAATCAGTTTCCCTGCCCTTCTTGTACCTTAGTGAAGATATGTTTTATGATGAAAGATTCATCTTTCTTTATGACAGATATGACATGTTTTTAAGTAGAATATACTCTCAAGGAATTAATCTTTGCCAAGATTTGCCAATCCGGACTGGATTTTTCCTGAAATATGGAATGGGGGAAAACCCGGACTGGATTTCTCCTGAGTAGGGAATAGGGGAAAACCTTTTTCCTGAGTGTGGAATGAGGGAAAACACAGACTTGCCAAGAGATGGACTTCATGAAATATCATGACTGTCTTGAAATCATTATTTCAAATTCACTGAAGTATTTTTTTCCTTTATTGCCCCTCAGTGAAACTCACACTTCTGGTTTCCAGGAACCTTTTAAGTAAAGTTCCATCATAAATTAATTGCCTCAATAGCTCTATCTGCCCTTTTCCATAGCTTTTTTGCATAACTCAGTGAAATTGAGCAGCAAATATGTGGGAAAGCCTGATCCAAATGCTTCTCCAATGATTTTTATTTCCTACAAATATTACCAACAGAATTAACTATTTATACACTTGTTTGGTCTTGTTCAGGATCCTGAACCCAGGAGGTTTTTTGACTGATTACATGTTTAACCATAGAAAAACTACTTTGGTGGAGCATGAATTGACCTGTTCCTTCCCACAGCTAATTCTTACTGCCTAAAGCTGCAATGTAATGCCTTCCTAACCTGTAGAGTGGACTCAATTTCATTCCCATCAATATTACAGAATGCTCCAATCCGACACATTTACAAAAATGTTGCGATTGCCAATGATCTCACTTGTCCTTTAGAACACACCTGGGACTTAGATTGAATCACATTGTTTCAGAAATGTGGTCATTTGTCATATTTAAAGCTTTTAGTAGAAAGTTTATAAATGACTCCTGGATGAGACAAGAAAAACAAAATGGGCCTAACACAGAAAACAATGAACTAAAGATAAAGATACTACCAATTTCCTCATCGTGTTTCTGGAAAACCTTTCCTTCCCAGCCTTCCCCAGTACCTGCTTCTTTGGTCACACATCTACAACTGGACTCTTTCAATCCCCATCCAGACAGTACCAGTGCTGCTGTTGTTATAGTCTTCTCTTATCACTGTGATCAGCACCCACTGACTTGATTTCCTCTATGTAAATCCCTATTTTCCATTCCAAACAAATTCCACTTCTTTCCCCATAATCTTTTTTCTTGTCTAGTATGTTATTACACATAAGGAAAAAAATAAAAATCCACAGAGTAGCTTGAAAAAATGGTAGGATACCACCAACTGCTGCTTGAAAAATAAAAAGGACAGTAAGTACGACAAATAAACACTGCAGTTCAAATGTTCTGCTTACTGAACTGAAGTATTCATGGCTCTTTTGCATTTGTCTTCACAGAAGTACTTTATTATCACCATTAGAGTAATTAGATGACATTTTAAGTGAGATTGTACAGTTTCTGCTTTTGGTGTAGCACTACTAACTGAGAAGTAGGAATATGGAATAAAAAGGACAGATTTATGTAGTACATGAAACTGAGCTGAAGTACATGCCCGTCATAATTTTTAGAGGACAGAATCAGAATTTAAAATAGAAAGTTGTATCTTAGTACAGTTTATTCTAGTTTAATTTAGAAAGAAGCTTAATCTAATTTAAAACCAGAAAATAACTGACTAGAAGCAGCCCAAGAGTAGTCAATCTCAATCAGGTAACCACTGCTTCTCATATCCTACTGATGTGCAACCTCTAGTATATTTTTCATCACAAATCACTTCAAACAAACATGGGATGTTTATGACAAAAATTAGAAAAGCAATTCTGAAATCTGGTAGCTCAAGTACCCTGCAGCATTTTGGCTGACATTGGATACAGCAGTTCAAGGACTGCCCAAGTTGAAAAGTTCCAGTGAGACCAATAAAAATACTAAAGGTGTAAAAACATAAAGCAAAATTAGAAGATATACAAGGGGAGGAACAAAATTATTCATTTATTCAACAAATAATATTGCTAAGGAGACATATGGCAGTAGTCATTCAATATCCAAAATAAATGACTTTTTGGGAATAAAACATTCAATTACTAGAGGCAAATGACAAAAGGCCATCTATGTAAATTATAGAATACCCTCTGTCATAGATCTTTAACTGAATATTGGAAAAGGAGCTGGGTACGATGGGTTCCTGGGATCACCATCTCTCTAAGCAGAAAAATCCCTTTGGCCTGAATGCTGACAAATTCTGGTTTTGTAGCTTGTGCCCATGGCATTGTGACACATTAACCAAAGCCATGAAAGCCACAGCAAGGAAAGACCCTGCAGCTACTATTTACAGACACAAAATGAAAAGAAATAAGGAAAAAAATCAGCATTTTCATCTCACTATTGCTCCTCTCACCGGCTGCCATTTCCCTCCTCAAGTACTGGCTGTGTCAACTCCCTCCATTCACATGTTCCTACACAGACCCATCACATTCTGTATCAGATGTCACCACCTAGCAATCTCTGAGGGAAGAATTAGCCAGTACCTCCTCATCTGAACAGCTGCCATAAAAGTACAAGCCAGACAGCATTATTTCTTTAGAATCATGCACAGAGAAAGTTACATTTCTTCTGAAACATTCCAGTAACTGTTTCTCATAAAGTCATTATTACTCCTTTGTCCAAACCTCATGGAACAAACTGAAAAGTAGCTAAACACAAATTTGCCTTTGCTGTTTTCTACTACAGTGCATTACTGCATGCCACCTCCAGAACAGCAGTTTTGATCCTTCCAGGAGGAAGGAAAATTGCAAAAGAGAAAATTATGCCTGTCATAACTGGTTGCTCAAGTGGTTTCTCCACACAACAGACAAGTATGATTCCATTTTCCTCCAAATCAAAGCCATATTATACCCTTGAACTTAGCAAATGTTGGATGAAAATATTTTTTTTTTTTGCTGTGTTTCTATGTGGCAGCCAGAGAAGTCACCTTTCATCCTGTAAACTGAGACAGTGCCCTCCTTACACGACAGCAAAATTGGGAAGCACATAATGAGGGAATGTAGTTTGGACAGTGGTCTTTGAAAGGGGGTTCTAGTTCTCTGTTGAAAAGACAACTCATTCACACAATTGTGCTGAATTTAAACAATTGCTATTTCCTGTTATTATGGCAGCTGTATTTGGAAAAACCTTAGCTTACCACCAGAAAGGGTTTTCCATTCTCTGTATCTGAAATCATTCAGGATAAGTAAGAAACCAAAGCCCAGCCTAAGAAGCAAGCGTTTCTGAAAGGTAATAAACTCTAACGACTAAAATCTACACTTCATCTTGTATTCCACACTGCCTCTAACCTATCTCTCTGCTTTCCCTTGGCTACGGTAGGAAGATCTTGTCTCATTAGCTTTCCAAATGCAGCTGATGAAAATAAACCTCATCTATTGAGATTTTATCTTTCTTCCCTCTAATAATTCCCCTTTTACTACTTGGATTGGTGTTACCTTTTCCCCATTTAGGCACTAGGAAATACACTTTCTCCTGGTGCTATTTCCTAGATCAGGGTTTCTATCAGTCAGTTTCAGGAAACAGACCACTCTGTTAGAAGTGAATAATCCATTTTTAACTTGTAGAAAGTGTTTCATTTAAATGGTATGTATTCTACACATCTTTATGGAAATGATAAGAACACAAAAGGAAATGTTTTATTTAGACAAAATTCAGTATTCCATATTTCTTTATCCATACATTATGATTTTTATAATTTTAAAATCCAAGTGAGAGCAGGATATTTTTGAACAGAGAAAACACAACTCGTCTGCAACATTTATTGTGCTTAGCTGTAACACAGGCATTAGAATGGGTTCTCCCTTCTGTCAATAACTGCAGTTGCCCAGTGGCAACAATATTACCACTTCTTATATCCTTAATTAAATATTGCTGTGAAAGTTATTTTAGCTCTAGTATCACACAAAGATTTGATAGAAATTACAAAAAAATATTAATGTTGTGCTGACATGTATTATTTTCTTCTTTAACTGGAATTTCCCTTAAAAAATTTCCATTTAAACATTATTTGTCAAAATATCCTCATGCAATGATTGCCACATTGTTTTCACACCTTTTAGTGAAGTATACCCAGAGGGGGGGGAAAAAAAATATTTTAAACATAATCAAAGAATGTATTTTCCTTCCAATACTCCAGATCTCCAGTGCTGTAGTTGTAATTCTTCGAAGTATTCAAGGTACTTTATACCATTTAATTCAACTTACTTTTAGGGCAAAAATTAAGAAATAGAAGAAAATTTAACTTTTGGGTACTATTAAACACTATTTTTAAGTATTTGGTTTGATTTAATACCACAGAGAATGGTTTCACCTTTAAGTAATCTCAAAACTCATCCATTTTATATTGTAAATCAGGCAACAGGACATGTGAATCAATATTATTTTCCTAGTAGGAATACAATAAGTACCCTCACCTTATTAGTGTTAAGCATTAAAATCATTAGCTAAAGAATAGATATCTGATCAAACAACACAAACTCACACAGACACACCCTGAGTAAGCAAGAGGAAGATGCATTTGCAAGCACATACCTGTGCTCTTGCAGGAGAACTTTGTTTTCTCATCACACACTCGCAGAGTTCCATTACAGCCTTTCTCATCACTCCCATCTTCACAGTCCTTCTCTCCATCACAGCGCCACAACTCAGGAACGCAGTTCCCATCAGGGCTGCACTGAAATTCCCTTCCACTGCACCTTCCAGGAGAGGGAGTTTCTTAGAAAAATAAGAATTACATTGAAGAATTTGCTCGTGTGAGTTTTTTCCCATTCCAAGTCGACACTGACTTAGAATCCTCTTCTAAGCAAAGCCCAAATCAGAGTCCCTGAGTATAACACTCAAAATGCCCTCTTCCATCCTGTAACTCATCACACCAACATAAGCTTCAGGCAAACTCTTAATCCTCCTCACTTCCTTCAATCCCCCCTCCACCACAGGCTCAATACCAATTTTTATTTCCTTTTTTCACATCTGTCAGACAGGAATGAGTTTGGAGGTATGAGGCGGCCCAAGGCTGAAGGAGTTTTCCTGGTTCTTTATCAGCCCTGTTTAATACTCAAGCTGGGTTCCCCCACCCTTCCTTGTCCTCCTTTTTTACCCAACGTGGTCCATCTCCTAATTCACAGAACTTGACAGGTCACAGCTATGCTCTAACAAGGCCCCCCCATGTGCCTGGTTTGTGCTGTTACAGCACTGGCAGAGCAGCTGGAACTGTTCCGAATTCCACAGCAAGGAGCTTCACTCAGTGCAGCCCTGGAATCAGTGCTGACTGCTTCAAAGAATAATTATTGTGAGATTTTAATTATTCATCACATACATAATTCTCTAAGTATTTTCCAGCTTATGGCCTTTTCAATTTTATTCCTGCTTTTCTTGTCCCAAACTATTACCACTGTATTTCTATTATTTAATAACATACTAATGACAATAACAACAACTTTAAAACAATGGAATACTTACACATTCCTGCTTGTACCAAAAAAAAAAAATTTGAAGAAATTCTTATAGCACTGTTCATAAATATACATTTTATTTTGTTTAACATCGCCTTGTTGTTTTTTTTTATTTCCTACATAATCTACATTCTTAGATTCTATCGTAAAAAGTTAGAGCAAGGCTTTGAGTTTCAAAATGGAAATGAGTAGGGGTAAAAGTGGGTTGTTCAGTTTCAGACTAATCATTTTGATAGAGATAGATAAAAATTAGTTTTTGTGAATATATAAAAATTAAGGACTTAATTCATGCTGGCATTCTGATAATTCATGCAATTGTATGAGGTATGCAACTAGATTTAGAATATAAACTTACAAAAAGGGGACAGTAAAATTATGTACAATAACTCTGTTGTAGAAAAACCATTAGGAGAAAAATATGAAAGATATTCCCTCGTTCTGATCTGATTATTCTTTATCTTTTGCCATAAGTATCCTTCCTTTCTCTCCCCACCCAAATAAATACAATGTATGGGATTTAAATGGGGCTGTAGTTTGTTAAAATGCTTTTATGTAAGAAACAACCACAAACTCAAAGACTTGCATTACACAAAAATGAAAGTACTACTCTTCCACTGCGTGAAAAAATATCAATAATAACTTAATGAATGCTTCTTACTGCCTCTTCACCTAGACAGCATGCATCTCTGCAATATGACAAACATCACATCTGGCATAATTCACTAAAGTAAAACTGTAAAACTTATCTCACTGTAATACCCCTTCTGTTTTCAAATGCATTCCCCTTCCATAACACACTTCTGTGTTATCACATTGCACTAGACATATATCCCATTCCAGCCTTCACCAAGGTTAAAAGCATCTTCTCTTTTTCCATTGGCTGAAGGTCAGGTGTTTATAACAAAGTATTCTCTGGGTTCCTAAGTATTAAAATGTGGGAACAACAAACAAAAAAAAATCTAACCTTCCCTGCTGCAGTTTGTTTTGGTTTCGTCACTGAAATCTCCGCAGTCATTGTCACCATCACATGCCCAGTGGCTTGGGATACATCTGCCATTCTGACACCTGAACTGATCAGCAGAGCACGAGTGAACACAGCCCAGCTCATCGCTTCCATCACCACAGTCATCATCTGAAAATGGTCATATATTAAAATATTTTCAAATGTAAAACATCTGAAGGAAATACGCAAGGAGGGAAAATAATTTTGAAAAAGGCAAGAGAAAAAAAAAAGTGCAGTAAATAAAGTCGTGTGTTTACTGCCCACAGGCATCAAATGATTTCTAATGCAATTAATACTTTAAATCTTATTCACCAACAGCACCCAACTCTGTCATTTTGGATAGTCTAACCTCTTACTCAGTTATTCAGTCAGAGACACCAGCAAGCTGGTGAGAAGGCTGTTGATTTTCTTAATTTCTTTAGCTGTGTGTACCTACACAAACTTTCAAACACAGCAGGTTTACTTTATTCTCTGTGATAACCTAAGACACTTAATCACAGACACAAGCAGTTTCATATAAACCAAAATGAAAACCTGATGAATTTCTTTTCAATAGAATTAAACTTTTTTCCCTGTGTTTACAAGAGTGCAAAGAGAAGAAAGCACAAAAATAATCGTGGACTGCAGTTTCTCATTACTCTAATGTTGCAGTCATTACAACAGTCTTAAGGCAATTCCTGTAATTTGATCGTGGCCATCTAGGGAGGAAGGAGATAAATATGTTAGGCACACTCTAAAGGGCCTCCATGCACAGAAGTTCAGTCAGCACACTGTGAAAATTTCGGGAATTTGTCCATTTACAGCTGAAAATTCCTGTCAGACAAATGAAATTACAGAAACACCAAATGCTTTGGACCAACCCAATGTCATTAAGACTGGAGCGACATCAGTCCCACACCGCAAGCTCTGAGAGGAGATTCATTTTAACATTCAAATATGTACTCTTCCAGCCAAAAGAACCAAATACATTGTAAAGTCTCACTGGCCTTCACTCTTCAGGTATGCTATTAATTTAATTGAACTTGTCCACAAACAAAAAATCAGATATATTTGTCCCTGAAATCATTTTGCTAAAACCAGAAAATGCTTTCATAAGCAATAGCTCTTCTTTTCTTTTTTAAAAATAATGAATCATCATACTTCTTGCTAGATAATACAGTATTTATACCTCTTACCATATCCAATGCCTCATTCCTTATCTGAACCTTCAGTGTTGCTGATTTCTAGGTCAGGTCAGTAATTTAAAAATGCTTTATTTATTCTCTGATGACTTACAAGCCAAACTGACAATATGAGTCTCAGAAAAAAAGAACATTAAAGCAGTATTTATGTGATATCCATCATATTAATTTCAGACACAGAGGACTTGATACTTGCCTGAATCACAGAGCCATTTGCTGCTAATGCATCTTCCATTTCTGCAGATAAATTGAGTTAGTGGCTCACATGTTGGGAATTCTGTGAAAGTGTTCAAAAAGAAATAAAAACTATTTAACATACACATCCTCTTCAGTAAGTTTCTGCCACCTTCCTATATGCATAAATTACACAAGTGTGTTGCAGCAAACATTTTCTTCCTTCCAGGTACTTAATCTGGAGAGGAGAAAAAGGTGAGACGCCAAAAAGAAAAGACAAAAAAGGTTTAAAGTACAAATATTGCCTAAACCCTGCCCTTCCTCAACATGGACCATGACATTCATTGCTCTGTGTCAAATGGCACAGTCCTACATTCCCACCAGACCTGGGATGGTTTTATCACTAACCACGCTAATGTTTAACTATAGCTTGATGACTGACACAAACTCTGTTTTCTCTGAGCTTATTTACATAAGGGTTCTCCAACTGCAACAGCACTGCCAGTAAGGGACAGGAAATGGAACACTATAAAATGAGAAGGTTAAGTACCAAGCTAAAGAACAGCCAAGAAATAAACTTACTCTACACTGGCATAATAAAATCCCAAATTAAAATGTCAGCCTTCATCAGCAGTTCCTCCAAGCATTCCAGTAAAGTAGGAGAAATCTGGGACAATATCATTCACCAAGAATCATCTGTATTGAACACAGATATTTGTCTCTATAATTATCAAATATGCTTCTGTGTAGAGTAACTTAAAGATAGTCTGAATTTTTTCAAGATTCTTTTTCTTCTAAAGCCACTGACACAGGTAGATGTGTGCATTTATTATTAACTTGCTAAAAAGTTTGGAAAATACTGCAGTGTTTTTTTTAAATTTTTAAAACATGCCACATAAATGTAAAACTTTCCTAGGATGAGAAATGAAATCACTTTAATTTTACTGCACCTCAGAAAGTTTTGGCTTAAAAAGATTCACATACGAAGCACTAAACCATCCAGCTGCATCTAACAGTAGATTTAAAATAAAATATGTTTTTATTTAAAAATTAAATAGAGAATACCAAGAACTTCACTGAACAAAGGTGATTATCCTACTTTAAAGTAGAAAAGGGTGGGAAGAAAAGCTACCGCTGATGTTCTTGCTTTTTTTCTGTTTATTTGGTTTTGGGTTTTGGTTGTTTGTTTTGGGGTTTTTTTGTTAAACAAACACAATACAGTGACAAAAAAAATCTATTCTGAGAAAAATAATGGAAGTGTGCAACTGCAGTAGTGCTTAGCCACAATAAATGCCTCATGTGCTTCAAGCAAAGCTGAAAGCAACTTTTAATATTGCGTTTTCAAATAACTCATAGATTAAATGCAATTTTCCCCTTTTCCATACATGAATTCCTCCATAAAACGTTTTCTTTATGTTCACCTGTACAAAGGGAAGGAAGCTCATTAAAAGAATTGTGATTCTCCTCACCAGCAGCAGCAGCAGCCAGCTTGTGATTCCCAGCCCACCACAGCCTTTCCAAGAACATTCTGTAGCATCTCCAGAGTTTGCCCCAGCCTTCACCATCACCCACAGCTCCTGCTCACATCCCAGAGGACACACAACCCTTCCCCTCACTGTCCCTATGGTCCTTTCCTATTTCACATCCTGCAGCTGATCCACACCCAGCCCTGTCCTGCCTGCCCTGGAGACAGAGAAACCAAGAAAGGTGACCCTTGAGCTTCCAGGGATGTCTCTCCACAGTGCAGACACCAATCCAATTTCTCTCTCATATTCTTTTGGATAAATGTTTCATAGAAGGAAATATCTCCCACTAAACAGAACAGGTAAATAAATGCCATTAGCATGCCCATTAGTGATCAAATTATAGGGCAGAATGAAAAATTACATATTTGACATATTTGCACAGCCACAGTGCTTGAGGATAACGAAACAAGATTCTAGAATATGAAATATATGCAAAGTTTGGCTAAACAGGAAAGTGAAAACAGCCAGTGAAATAAATCCTGATCAAAAGATCTGAAGAAATATTCCAGATCAGCTGAGAGGATACTGAACAAAGCTCACAGGAAGGACTGACAAAGGTGCCAGTAACATGTGTGTGCTGCTGACATGACCAAGAGCACGAGGTACAGGCAGAGAAACTGTTCCAGCACTGAGCCAATGCTGTGCCATTACACAGAGAATTAGAACTTTAAAGATTGCAAAATACAAATCCACTGGGATTGCTCATGCTTCCTCTGTACACAACTTACTTGATTTGAAGCAAGGCAATCAGAAGTCTACCTTAATAATATTATTATTTTCACTCATGTAATAACTTCATTTTATGCCCCATCTCTGCAAGTGTTCAATGCCAGTTTGGTTGGAGCCCTGGTCTAGTGGGAGGTGACCCTGGCAGGGACAGGGGCAGGAAAAAATTGATCTTTAAGGTCCTTTCCAATCCAAACCACTCTGTGGTTCTACACTGCAGTACATCATGTTCTGTAATTCTGCATCTGCAGAAAGCTTGTTGACCCTCATGCTCTCAGACTCACAGCGGTTACCGGTGCCCTGAAAAACAAATGACTATTAAAATCCTTAATTGTTTGGAAGCAGCTGATTAGAGAGAGCACACCCCTCTCTGCAGTATCTCAGCAAAGCAGCAGTCAGCACAGCTGCTGATACTCTCCAAGAAATTTGTTGTTTTGGGTTCTTTTTCTGAAAAATGGGAGATCAAATATCCTTCTGTAGAGGCTGATTTTATTGACATCTAGAATATGCTGAGGGGGGCCATGTGGAGAGGTATGAAGCAGAGATAAAGAATAATTTTTGAGGGTGACAGCATTTGATAATGGGCTGTAAATTAAAAAAAGTGTTGACTGATCTGCATATTTGGTATTGTAGTTAAAAACTCATTAAATAGAAAATGCTGCATTTGCTTTGGATTTATTTATTAATCAAATAAATCCTATTTGCTGTTCCAGAAATAGTATTATCAGTTCAGTTCACATGAAAAGAGATCCTTATACGTTCTGTATTTTCAGAACAATTTTACTTCTCCCACCCCTGCAAAAGGAAAAATCCACTTACCACAGGATGTCATTTCATCTGTTCCATCTCCACAGTCATCCTCCCTGTCACACAGCCATGACGTCGGAATACACCGTCCGTTCCCACAAGAAAACTGATTAACCTGACAAGTTCTTGCTGTCAAGACAAAACACTCCAAAAATACCAGGGAAATGGACTGGATCCATTAGGTCTCTTGGTGGGGGCCTGATTTTAGAAGCTGCAGGGCTGGAGGGCACATCCTGACCTGCAGCACCTTTCCCCTGCTCTGACTAAACATCATTCACCTCCTCTGGCATCAGAGAAAAACGGGGTCATCTGCAGGGCTGTGCTCTACCTCTGCTGTGTGGAATTCTTAGTAGTTTCTTCTTCATAAAAGAACATGAAATTCTAGATATAATTCTGTACAACAAGGTGGCGAGAAGAGCATTGTGTGCAAGATTGAGGTGAAATTGCACCAAGATGTCGCATTTTCGTACAATGCATGATTTGGGGCAACATCTGTGA
Source organism: Rhipidura dahli (assembly GCA_013399225.1). NCBI lineage: Eukaryota > Metazoa > Chordata > Aves > Passeriformes > Rhipiduridae > Rhipidura > Rhipidura dahli. The sequence goes on from VXAC01004207.1 coordinate 1,191,897, forward strand.
TTTTGTTTTTATCTTGTTTTGACTCAGGAGAATTAAATATTATGCAAAAATCCATGTTTACTGAGCCAAGGATTTCCAGTTCTTGAGGTTCATAGGGTGTCTTTGGCAGAAATTTAGTCCAGACACCCTATTTTTCTGTGGAATTCATGAAGAATCGTGAAAGATCTGAAGAGACGTTTTTTGGTATTGGCCAAATGTCTACCGGTGAACCGACCAAGCAGGTTGAGAATGGCTTTTCTGGACTTGAATAAGTCAAACAAATGGTATCCAAACCTGTGGCATTGGCCAAGGTCACCCAAACATTGTGTTTTGGTTGACTCACGGGCAGGATCGTGTTACTTATGGCAAACAGTGAGATAATAAGGCACAAGTTTAACACCTGATTTAGTTTCATGCCTCTCTTTGGTTTCTTTTCTCAATCTTGTTCTGAAAAAAGCCAATTGTAAGGCACAAATGCTCCAAGTAAAGAAAAATCAGGGGATGAAAATGTCCACCAGCTGGGATATTAATAACTTGTATCCTGTAAACAATGATCTTGTGGGATTCATATTTACACAGGAAAATGGGAATTAGGTTGTGTGTGATGTGCCTGGCCTCACTGTTCTTAGAATCCTTCCCTTTGCAAACACTTAACTGTAATCACGCATTAAAGCAATCAATGCATGTCTTTCTCCTGAAAAAACAGGGATCACTAAAAGAATTTGTGCTATGTGAGTACAGAAATTACTTTGAAAGCTGATGGCTTGTAAAATGCCACTAAAAAGCTACCATAGAAAACTGTCATTACGTATAATTTTGTTTATTTAAAATGTGAACCCATAATAATGCCAGTGATAGCAACACAGATTTTTATTCCAAATTTAAGCTTTTAGAGTTCACCTGGATGCTATTCTGCACTTTTAAGAAATGGCTGATATGTCAAAAACCCCAGTAACTGAAAGAAAATTTCTTCATTTGTTATTTTCAACTACCATTTTCCTTTTTCTTCTTAGAAGTAGCCCAAAACACAAAAGAGGAATAAAAGTTTAAAATATTTCAAAGAAGTAATTTTATAAACATTAACAGTGTTTGCCACTGCAGGAATAAATGGAAAAACAAGAACACAAAATTCAATCCATAGCCAACTGACACAGGGATTAAAAAAAATCATCTTTACATTAGACTCTCACCCTACAAGCAAACAGTTGGATACCAAAGAATATCAAGGCACTAAGACATCGGGGAATATTTTAATATACAATGAGTGCTGTCTTTCACTGTACTTCAGTTCAAAACAGTCATCAGCTTATAGATGGCTGGCATTTTGCATATCCAAGGTTTAATGCTTGTTTGGTGTACTCTGGCAACAAGCAATAAACATCACTTCCATGTAAGCAAAGGGCAGATTGGGAACTCCGTGATTTACTGCAGTGGAATCAGTAAACAATCTTAATCTTGCTATTTCCTTAAAAACCCAGTTAATAACTCAGAAATGAAAAGAATTTCAAGGCACTGAGTGGAAACCGAATAATTATGCATAAACTATATCAGCAAAACATAAAATTTACTGGTGACATGGCACTGATCACAGCACATTAATAAACAAAATTATAACTGCCAAAAAAGATTTGTATCTCCAAGTTTGTACCTGAGCATTGCTTTGACAGTCGACCCATATGGAGAGATTAAGAGCTGAATTACTTTGGAAAGCACTGTCAAGCACATGGATTAAGTAAAATATAATTTGTATTCCAGCCTTGGTGGCATCAAAATCTGAATTAATTTAAAACGTCAATGATCAGATTACAAGTAGCACACTGGTTCAGTTTAGTTCAAATCAGTCCTGAACTATTTATGGAACTGAAGTTAGAACACCTGTATGCACAACCAAGTAAAATTTTTACCTGCACAAGTTTTATTTGATTCGTCTTCGTTATTACCACAATCATTGGCTCCATCACAAAGCCACCTCTTGGGAATGCAGCGATTATTTTGGCACTTAAACTGATCATCAGGACAACTATGATTGACTGTGGAGAAGAAAAGAGACGGGTTGTTTTTCCCTAAATAAATAACCTGAGAAAAACTTCAGTGAAATATGTGAAAAGAATACATTAAATGATACTCCCTGGTGATGCAGTTAAGTGTGGTTATCCTGTATCTATAACTGCAATGACATAAAGATTGTTTAGCACACCAGTCAATTAGAAGTATTGCAGTTCTTCAGTCATAAATTAAATAACATACAGTAAAGATGCCAATATGGAGATCCTTTTCTATTAAGTGATAAAAAGTAGCAGCATTTTATAGTGCTGCTATTTCCTTAAAGAAAGATGTCCTTGATCAGATTTGAGCAGCCTGATGAGGTTTGCAAACTAAAGTGCAAATAAACAAAGGAAAGCACCGAAGGGAACAGATGCAAACTGCTAAGTGCAGATCCAAAATATGATACCACAGTGATCAGGGATTTGGGCAGGTCATAAAATGCTTCTAAAATGAGGCACATTACTGTCAATGGCCACATATAGATCTGCTGTTTACTCACCATGAAATCGTAGGTGTCAAAAAGTGAAATATGCAACGCGGTGTAAAACCAACAGGAAAAAAAAATATAAATCTGGTATTGAAGAGTGAACAAGGTATCTCTCAAACGTGTTTTTGCTGGCTACCAATTCTCATGGAAAGGATGAAGCTGAATGGACAGAATTTATGTAAATACTATTGGCCTTCTCTTGCAACTGTAGTAGTGTTTATGTTCTGCTTCTTTAATGCTAATAACACCATCTATTATTAGCAGATCTTGCTCATCTCGATCTAGACAAGAACACGGTTTCAAATGCTGGGTTAAAAATAATCTCCAGCTATTTTTCACCCACTCAGCCATCCACAGCTTCTTTTTTAAAGTTTAACATACATCTGGAAACAAAGGGTATTTAAAATGAAAGGATGTCTTGCAGGCTCATCCTTGACATTTCAGTAGCTTTTATCTTTGACCTTTCTGCCTATTCTTCCAATTGCAGACAACACAGAGCGAGGGTGATATCAATTGCACATGAACCCTCTGTGAGTGGCTTGTGTGAGGGTGCAGAAATACAGGAAGTAGAGATTAGTTAACAATCTGAGCAGGAAGGTGTCCCAAATCTCCTACTTCCGAAGCAACTTTGCAATGTGACTGGAGAACAAAACTGGAAATATCCAAGTAATAAAATCACAAGTTGAAGACTTTTCTTTTTTTTATTTTAATACTTGACATAGATACTGCTTTAAATGGTAGTTAAGCTTTTGCTCATATATATTTAGCAACATGTGTGTATTCTACTCATAATTGCAAATATTTCAAACTCATAAAGAACTATTGGAGTTACCATGGCAACTGCTGAGAAGAGATCAATGTTATCACACTGGTCATGTAAACTATAGATCACATTCAGGTTTAAGAGCAGGTTATGATTTCATTTATATCTGTACAAATCCTCAGAGAACTACAAGCTTGAATCAATTAACTGGTCTTCCTTACACTAATTTAAAAGACAATCAAGTCAAATCTGCTGAAAGATTTTCCTTCTCACTGTCTTTATTAGGTGAACTCCTTAATTTAAGTGCAAGAAAGAGATACCAGTATCAAAACAAAATTCAAAACTAGAAAAAATATTAAAAAAAATATTGTTGAAATCAGTAATGACTACTACATGCAGCTATCAAAATATATAAATACTGGGAAAACAAACAAAAAAAAAAACCAAAAAACCCTAAAACTGGTCATTTAATAGCTATAGTTGGAAAGGTCTAAGCATTACAGAGTATCACAAGATCAGTTTGCATCAGCAGCATCAGGCCCGTGTGAAGCAGGCAAAAGGATGAATAAACCACTACCCTTCACAAACACATTCTCTCAGCCCAACCAGCTTCACAAAAGCCTCAGCAGAAATACACACATCCAGTTTTGGACATCCATCCCCGACAATCACTTAAGAAAAGAGCAATGAAATCTAAAGAAAACCAGACAAAATCTGACAAGGGGAAAAAAAAAAAAACCAAAAACCAAAAAACCACACACAAACCAAAAAAACCAACAAAAAACTAACAAAACCCAAGAACACTTTAGAGTTGTTTGGTCTCGAAGAGATAAGAAAGAGACACTATGATAAGAGTTTCAGACACATAGAACAATAGCACAGAGGAGAAGAGGGTTCATTTCTACAACTGATCGGGAGAAATAATGCACTTTCATTTCTGTAAAGGATATTTGGTTTAGAGAAGTGATCTAATGACAGAAATAGAAAGCATTGAGACAAACAGAATAAGGAAAAGAATTCTCAGGACTGCTACACTAATTTAATAGCACGCTACTTAAGGACCTTCCAGAAATGACAGGTACATAATTGGTAGGTTTTCTATTATTTTTCATTTCAACAGTGGAACTCCTATGCAGCAAAAAGATACATCTCTTGTAAAACTGTAACTTCAAAGACAAAGTACACCTAATTTAGTACTGGAAGGGGTGCATGGACTTGGGTTTTGGTTTTGTTGCTGGTTTGATTTTCTTGGCGGTGGTTTGGGAAGGTTGTTTGCTTTGTTGGTTTGGTTGTTTGTGGGGTTTTTTGGTTGGGCTTTTTTTTTTTCATTCGTTTGTTTTCTTTTTTCCTGGAGGATTTTTGGGTTTTTTTTTAAGAAATGTATTATACAATCTCAGAAATTTTCATGGTTGGAAGGGACCTGCTGAGATCCCCTGTTGTGATCCCCTGCTTGAGCGGGGCCAGACAGAGCAGGTTTCTCAGGACTGTGTCCATACAAGTGTTGAGCATCTCCACAGACAGAAACTCCACAATCATTTTGGGCAATCTATTCCAGTGTCTGACAGTAGAAAAGCATTATCATTCAGATGTCCAGATGAAATTAATGCTTTCCAGTTCGTTTCCATTACCTCTTGTCCTTCTAGTGACACTACCAAGAAGAGCATGGCTCCCTTTTTCCATTCCCTCCCAATGGGTGTTACACTGTGACCCGTGCAAAAAATAGAAAAAAACAAAGCAAAACCCACCAATATTTAAAGAATCAGCAATGACGATGCCAACCCCAAAGGATGGCTGCTCTTGCACTGTGAAATGAGTGAGATTTGAAAGGGCTACCATTACTGTAGGCAGGCAAAGAAGGAAATGAAAGATTTGCATGGATGGCTTAAGGATGGTTACTTGTTGGAGTGAAAGCCCCTCTGGACTCATGCCCAGAGAAAAGCCAAAGCACACGAATTGAATTAAAACCTTTGGATAAGCTGAGATACATGAAGTTACACCAAAGTGAAATAGAAATATAGACTTTTTAACTTTTAGTAGAAATATATGCTAAGCGCTTTAAACATTGGAAGGCTGCAGCAGAGACCTTAAACACAGATTTTGCTGCAGCAGTGTTAGCTTGCCACAGAATTTCTTTACTTTAAACAAAACATAGATGGAACTATACTGTTCACATTTTCTAGACAAAGTGTTCACATAAACAATAAGAGCTGATAGAAATTGTATACACAAACCTGTGTAATACCTATGTAATTCTTCAGATTTATGACTGTTAGAATTAGACCAGGATAGGTTAAGAAAAGAAAAACTAGAATCGTGTGTTAGTCTTATTGGTCAATTAACAAATATAATCCACACTTCTGTAAGGAAATTTAACTAATTAATTGCAATTAGAAGAAGAAGCTGTTCTCTGCCTGCTGTTTGCCTGCTGTTGCTGTTGCTGCTTGGCCTTATCATGTACCCCCTTTGAACTCTGCCTTCGGAAAACTACGAGACTGTGAAATAAAGAACTTTAGCAGGACAGCAGCCTCCTCTGCTCTTTCACCCTGGTCTGAAAGGAAGGGTAACCCATTAAAAGCTCAACAGTTACTTTTGTTTGGCTGGCGATGCTCAGTTTGCAGCCCCCGGAATGAAGCAGGGATTGTGGGTGGGAAGGGGAACGCTTACGTACAGCAGATCTCCGAGTGCTCGTCGCTGCCGTCCAGGCAGTCGTCGTCCCCGTCACAGCGCCAGCGCTCCTGGATGCAGCGCTTGTTGCCGCACTGGAACTGCTCAGCCTTGCACAGCTGGGGCAGCACTTCTCCCTCTTTAACTGGGAAAAACATCCAACAAGCACGTCTGTTTATCTGCTCGGTACACCCAGAACGCAACGCTGCCCCTACATAAATACAGATCAGTTCTTGTCCTTGCTATTCAGAATGTTTTTACGTAAACTCGGCGTGTCTGAGGTAATTCCACCTGCAGCCTGGAGCATCACACACGTCTGAGTGCATGGTTGAAGGAATGTACTTTAAATTATTGGAAAAACTTTGAACAGAATGTCACTCATACTGGTTTTTAAATTGCTGCTTAAAGGATACTGTAAAAATACCAGTTTAAAATATTGCAATACCTCATCAACAGCAAAAATGAAATATTCTGACAGACATTGGCCAAAATCTGATGCACATTTAGGGATAGAAAATGATTACTAAAAAGCTGATTCTGGTATCCAGGCAACAACTCAAACAACTGCATTACGCAGTGGTACAGACTCAACAGAGGAGAAAGGATAAAATTCTGCTGGGGTAGAGTTAAGTAGGAAGCCACAAGCTTAATGCTAAAGCCAGGCAGATGTATTTCTCAACATCAGGCTCAGAATGCTTCGTGTGTGAATGCCACACATCAGCCTATGTGTGAGGACCCTACGAGGAATACCAGAGTCCTTGGAAACAGCCAGGCAGTGATATGTGTTGGGGAAAAAGCAGGAAACCTGCCTCATTCCAGTCTCAGTCTCTAACTTCTCTTCCTAATGCCTACATTCCAACTTTCCAGTGTGGAGTCCACCTTGCAGTAATTGCTGCTAAAAAAGAAAAATCAGGTTTTTTTTTAACAACACCGATGGCTCTGCCTGCCATGCATTTGGGTCAAATCCAAGGTCACTGCAAGCTCCATCATGTTCATCATTTTATGAAATTATCCTTATGCTTTACTCATCTCTACTGAGCTTATTGCTGGAGACTCATGTGAAATGCTACACACTTATCTTCAAGAAACAAAGAGACTTAGAAAAAATTGAGAAAATAATTTAGAAAGTTACAAACACAAAGTCTAAACATTAAAAAAAAAAAAATACCTGTAGTACCTGGCAAGCTATTACATTAATTAAAAATCCCACCTTTTATTATACCAATTTTATCATTGTTTCAATGAAGATACCTAAAGAAAAGATCAAAGACAGGAATATTTGCACACTCTGTCAGAACCTAATATATATAAATACATCTGCCTGACATATTTTATGAACAGTTCCATCATGCACATTGCAATGTCAGATTTCTGTTTAAGACACTTAGCCAGTAAAATAACCTGAAAACTGTTCATATATATTTAATTTAATAATTATATTGATTAGTTTTTGATATTTTTAAAGGAGTTCAGTGAACTATTTAAGTGCTTTATCATATCAGATATGCTGAAATATTTTTATCCTTAAATAGTGTATTTGATATTCAAAAATTTGTATTTTGGAAAATCTTTTATATTCTGTAAACTGTCTTTAACTAGAATCTTTATGCAAGTAAATTTCTTTGGTTGATAGAACCTCTAGGAGGCCACACTTTCTGGTTTTATTTTCAGGTCTGACTCGATCTCTTAACAGCAGCATCAACTCAGATATTCTGTAAGAATCTTACTCATGCAGGTTGTACTGTTTTCCTCCAAAAGCTGATTATCAGCACAGGCACAAACTCTGCCTCCAGGAATGGCCAAACAAAGAGTGCTGCAGCCTCCATTATTAACACGACAGGCATTATCACCTGGGAAAAGAAATAAAAAGCAACATTAAAACTAACAGCCATGCTAGGACTAAACAATGGGGTTTTGGGGAGGGGTTTCAGTTGTTTTTTTCATTTTTCTTTAGGAACATAAACAGATGAATAATTTTTTTTTGCAATTACTTTTCTTTTGTGTTAGGAGCACATTGTTCTCATAGTTTGGTTACTGGGGGTTATAATATTTAAACATTTAGTTACAGGTTGCAATATTCCATAATAATAATAAAACCCCACAAAAAACTGCACCATCAGCTCACAGCATTCTACCTTCCTGTTTTATGAGGGGAACAAATACTGCAAAATATTTGGCACAGCTACATGCACATAGTGGCTTCAAGGAATCAAACAGTACATAAAGGAATGTGCTGAAGTTAATTGGCATCTGTGCACATTCAAACAATGTGGCTACAAATGTAGATTAAGGAAAAAGAGAAAGGAAACAAAAGTACAAAGAGATCAATGACACATAGAATACAGACAAATATTCCACTACTCTTTTCTGAACACAGCTGCCACTGCTCTGCTTTGTTTTCCACGTTACTGTTCCTTCCCCAAAGCTGTTCCCATGAAGACACTGACAGCTGTCAGGTGTTTTAACCATCTACCAAGGGCTGCTGCATCCTCACTGCCTCATTCCTGAGGCAACCAGACTTAAAGTCACCGAGAGCCCACAAATGTCACAATTTCTGTTTGTGTCACTTCGGTCATGACCTGATTGCTTAGATCTGCACTGCTGAGGACACCCAGCCTGTCATGAGCAAAGCTCTGCTGATTCCAGGTGTTGGTGAGAAGCAATAATGATCAAGCAAGCTATAAAACTTCATGTCTGCTAAACCTTCAAGTTAAAACTACTTTTTTTTTTTTTTTTTTTTTCCATCTTC